>OMNW01015619.1:3668-24879 GCA_900303245.1 Selene dorsalis
TCAATATGAAGTTTGGTGTGTTCATCTAACCCAGACTGTAGAGTGAATTGTAACATTTCACTCCTTGTGTTTGAGACTGAACCATGCATTTTCTTTTTGTGTTGCAGAGATAAAGACTACACTATTTACTAGCAGACACATGTAACTAGTTTGTCTCACATTTTGAACGCACTGGTTTAAAAGAGCTCCAAGATACAGGCAGAAATATCAGAAATGTTACAACCATCCCTGGTCTCCCATACATCCTGTGTATATTCTTGAAAAATTCCTTGCAAACATGCATTGCTGCTTGCAAAAATACCAACTGTTCAACAGCACCACCAATCTTCAATTACAGATTTGGGATGTGTATTTAATTTTTGTAATGTTACCTGTGTATGAATGCAGATGCAATGTTAATGGTGGTATCAGCACTCAGGTTCTTTACACTATGGGGAAAGTTGCACAATCACTGATCACCCAATTACGCATAAAACTACTGTAATCAGCAGAGTGCACTTAAAGGATCATAAACGTAGAAACTGGCCCTTATAACTTTTATTCATTATATTATTGGATTGTAATCACTGCTTTAAGGTTCAAACAGCATTTTATTCTCATCCCTGGTTAGAAACTGCCCTCCTGTGAAAATGAAGAGTGACTGAGTCCATATGGCTTCTGGGCAAGCAGCGTATTATGTTAATGATTATGATTGGAGCAAAGTATATAGAGTGATCTATACACACGGAGAGAGTGTTTGTATGGATATGGATTGATGTATTGTTGTTACTATGGCAATGAAGGTCAAGCACGCTGCCTGCTACTATACCCCTCTGGTTCATATTGGGTATGAGACAAACAGTTGGAGGACTTGTTAGCAGTGGAAATAATTTTAAAGCTGCGCTATTTATTTATTTTCTCCCGCTTGGAGGCAGTGAAACTGGCTTAAAACACAACTGCAAGTAGTGCTCTATTAAAACATCCAGTAGACACAAATTTTTAAAGATTAATCAACTAGTCCATTGATAGTTTATTTGGCAGCTATTTAGATGATTGGTGTGTCGTCTTCCACTGAACTACTGTACTGAATACCCTGTGTTGTAGTGCTTTCTGATTCACTCAGATGACCTGCAGCTGTGGTGTAATAGCTACAGTATATTGCCTCAGTTCAATCCTGAGAGCATTCTACATGAAGTGAACATTTAAACATATATTGGATTGCCACAGCGGATGTTTTTAAAAGTGTCTAAAATGCTTTTTTTTCCCCTTTGGTACCATGTATAACAACACAGAGCCCAGCTAGTCTGCCAGTGGTCTTGGTTGGCTCTCCTAACAGGGAGCACATTGAATATGATCTATTACAGGCAGTGTATCGACTATTCATGACTACCTGGCACAACCCCATGTCAAAAAAATGTAACTGTCCCTTTAAACTTTCCATGAATAATGTTTCATTTTGAATGTAGACATCTTGTGCTGCCAACATTTTGATTATATTTAATTCAACAAGAGGAATTCATGATTATATATAAATTTATTTACATACATTCAATCATGTAAATTCAACTAACAACTTGACAAATGGTGCAGTTCTAACATCTCTGACTAAAAGTGTATACGATAGTAATTTGAACATGTGAATATAAACCTACCTATTTTTTCCCTCTTGTTGTTGTTGTTTGCATCAGACGCCTGCGTACATTGAACGCATTAAGTTGCAGTTCTAAAAATTGCTCCCCCAATTTGCTGCAATCATGTCAAATCTCAGCAGTGCCAATGACTGCACTGTATATATTTTGGTGTCTCAGGCCAACAAGATTCAGCAGAGGCATGACAAATTATAAAAATAACTGACAGAGACACTCAACCTAGATATGCCAGCCTCATAAGTAGGCAGGTGATGCTTTGTGCAGATTCAGGACACACAATTTAACGTTACTGCTCATTAAATTGATTCGACTTTCCCTCTGTGATACAAACGCCAAACCTGAACTGTTACATACTTTATACTTGCTGTACAATCTTCACTGTGCTCACCATAAAACTCCCATTGAGGTCATAAATCAATTGCAGGGATATATCATTGTGGATATAAATAATCTTTTATTTAACCATCATAATACGATCGCTGCCACTTCAGGTCTGGTGCAGTAAGCATACAGTTTAGGTACTTTCAGGGGATGCATAATGACTCTAGTGGGAGCAGCTCAGAAATCATTAAAAAACCATGCACCGGCCTCCACCTTCCACACCGGGTACAGGGCCTCTTTCTTGTGGGCTCCTGAAAGACAGGAGGGAGTTTTAATGACCCCACATCCTGAGACAAGAGTATGAAGTAGGATTGTGTCTCTTAGACTGAAGAAGTACAGTGGTCCTTATGCCTAAGGAGTAAATCCCTATTCATTTATACTGTATGAGAGGAATAACTTTTGGTTGAATATTTGTGAAGAAAGCTTCATAAATGTTTGATAGCAACTTAAAGGTTCAGGGGCAATATTCAAGAACAGTTTAGCTCCTGACTGGCTCATGTGAAACTTTAAAAACTTTTTAAAAAAGTAATGGATGTGTCAGTCCTCATTTTATGATTCCATGTGGGTTTTTTTTCTGTTTATTTATTTATTTTACTGTATCGTGATTCACAAGTAATCTGCATTTTCGCCCTTAAGCATGTTGCTTCATGAACAGTGATTACAGTTGGTCATCTGGTAAAGCTGGTCTCTATTGTCCCTGGTGTGAATAATAAGAAGCATAGCCAAATATGTCAGAGAGATGTTGGTTAGTAGCAGAATATCAGTCGAAGCGCTCCTTGAAATGATAGGAAAATGCCTGCAGCAGCATGATTTGCAAACTACGTCACTATAAACTAATGTAATAAATGAGCTAAAAGATGTAAAAACCACTTAAGGCCTTAAAGATTCCTTCAGTTTACCATTCTTAGAAATAGTATGAAAAAATAGATACAATTGCTATGGCCAATAGTTTATACATAGAAAAAAATTCAGAGGCGACAGCAGCAGACACCAATATGTTCAGGTACTTGTAGTAATATCCATGTCAATGCTCCATTTTACATTATTCTTAATTTTACATAATTATCATAAACACTCTTGAAATGAAATGGTTATAAAACTCTCTCCCCCTCATTTCCATGGACGATTGGTTGCGAGCAGTGAAGCACAATTGGCATGGAGAAGCTTGAGGGTTGAGTAACTCCACCAACCACCAAGATCAGAAATTACCAGAAACTGTGTATGTGGGTCACTTCCTCTGAAGGTGAGATTTAGGTGAGACTGTAGCCAACTCAACTGCTCATTATAAAGTTTCAGCTCTGAACTTGGACCAAATAGGTTTGCGGTGAACTTTAGTGTACAGTTCAGAAGTGGAGAAATTTAACTTACAATTCTTCTCTCCACTGGTTAGAGAATCAGCTCTCTGACTTTCCTTTTTGTGCTTCAGTGCTCTGAACCTCATTTAGTTTTTTCTATCCACCTCGAATCATAAAGCCACTGGGTCTCATTCACAAATTTTCTCCCTCTTTTCCCCTTAAATTCAACATTGATTTATGGCTCATGTCGGTGGGCATCGATGTGACACAGCTGAGTTTGCCATTGAACCCGTTCTCATCCTCGGGTCGTCAATACTCACTCACAGACACACATAAGCCAAGCTCCCCTCGAGCACCTGTATATTGACACAAAGGATTTTCAGTTGACATTAATGTCAAACCTCCCCCATTGCGGTATTGGACATTTTGAGCTCCGACATTCCTATTAATGTCGCCATGGTAACGCTGATAATGTCACAGGCTGTAGTGTCCAGAGTGCTCCACTCCACAAAGCTGATGGAATTAAAAAGGAGAACAATCAAAGCAAAAGTAGATGGCCACCACATGAACCTTACACCAAATGATCCCCAGTGACAATGAAAGTCCTGTGTCAGTTAACAGACACCAAACGTTACCTCACATACATCAGTCAAGGGAATGAGAATGTGTTGTGAATCAGCACTTGTGTCATGATCATGTGAAATAGATGCAGCTTGATATATAATTAGCAACAGAGACTGTCAGTTGGTTGTGAGTGGAAATATCTAAGGTTGGAGAGATCTGGATATAACAGTTCCCAAAAAGATTAAATGAATGTATGTGGTAGAGAACCGGTGGAGAACTCTGGGATTTGTTGTCTGAGGTGTGTCTGAACAGACACCGGCAGCACTGGGAACATCCCAGTAAATATATCACACATCAAGGTCTGGTACACAGTAACTTTGACAATTTCTGTGCTTCAGAAGGCTGAAAATAAAACTCTATTTCACTGCAGGTGTATCACTATGGGACCAGCCAAACTCAAGTTAAAAATGTGCATACTTTTTGGATTTTTTTTGCTTTGTTTGTTTTGTTTTATTTGAAACTCAGATCTATCATGAGGGTATTTGCTTTGTGCTACAGTTCTAGGACTTTAAGGGTAGTGCTAATTTCAGCAGTTCACGTGGATAATTAACATGCTGATGTTTGCCGTGTTTATTATAACCGCAAAATACAGGCGAGGCTCGTACAAATATCATTCAATTTTAGTCCAAAAACTGACAATTCGGTATTAACTGTATCAGGATAATATATCCAGTAGCATTAAACACCTAATCTACTTACACTACTACACTTACACTAATCAACCTCCTCGAAATTTACTACAATCAGTGGAACCTGAGCCACAGTAGTGGATAAATTAAAATATTGAAGTGATGCTGATTCCAGATGGAGAGTCAGGGGATCACCACAGTCAGTACGCAGTTGGCATGGCTCTATAGGGACCTTGCTACCCCTAAAGCTGTGCCGCCTTGAACATGCCACAGACCTGTATGTTGGTCTCCCTCTGACTGACAGCTAATAAAATCTAAGTATAATTTAATGACATGTTGCCAATAGGAACATCCACGGGAAAAAATTTGCAAAGGTAGAGTAAAAAAAGAACCAAAATGAAAAAACAAAACCAAAAGAAAAAAAAAAACTCTGCTTCAGCAAAACTAAGTGCAGGAGCTGCAGGTGCAATCAGTGCTGTGCTAAAATCTTTTAATTAACTTCATCTATCATCATTAGCCAAATAGTCAGCCAACAGTCTCCCAGTTAACTCTCAGAGAGCCAAGCATGGAAGGAAAAATAAATGATGCACTGCTTTTCTCTGCATCCCGGCCCTATCGCCATCAGCTCTGCTTCCCTGTGCTCAGTCACTGTAAAGCCGCTCAAAAGACACATCAGTTTAAATCAGCCCCAGTTAATCAGTGTGCAACTGCTGGCTGCCATCCTGTGACTCACTGGACTAAATATTAAGCTAAAACTAATGCCTGCTGATGCATGTGATAGCTGCAGACTAATTGTTATAGTTTGCCGCCTTCAAATGAGATTGACCTTTGGTTGGGGTATTTGTCATGTAACTGCTGCTGGAATTAGAACAGCTATATTTGTTCCAGGCGTTGCAGTTGAAATTACCTTGATAATTCTGTTTCACTTTTTTTTATATCAACCCGTAGAAATGTCACTTCAAAATGCTTTTATTTACTTTTTAATCATCAGTTTTCAATCTTTATATATGGCATTCTGCATAGAGCGAAACATTACACACAATTCTGAAAAGTACAATCATTAGTGTAGGATGAGATGTTGAGTCAGTGTAGTAATACACATCGATGCTTTTATCGTTACTTATTACATAGAAAGTCCCATGTTTTACACATTTCCTGTGCTTTATTTGAAGTGTTGAAGAAAATCTGTTGGTGGCTTTAAGAACCAAAAACCACCTCTATGCTGTTAGACATCTCCCAGGCTTCTGATATAGCTCTAGTAAAAACAGATTTTCTGAACTATCATATAATACACCTAATAGAGTAGTTTTCAGGTAATCAGAGAGAAGGTTAATCTGGGTGGGGTTTAAGGGTGCCTGCTTTGTTGTGACATCACAAAGTTAGAGAAGTCTTGATGGCTCATTTTAAGGCTCAGTTTCTGAATACAGGCTGTGTGTGTCTCTCCTTGGGCTGAAACTCTGATTGTTTTGCAGTGTTAATATAGAACTTGGACATCTTTCTTTATACAATATATGACCTTTAAACTCAGAGCTCCACATGTTGTGAGAAGAAAATGAACAAACAGCCAAGCTTTTGTATGTTGCAGGATTCTTCTTTCAATTCAGTTCAGTTTAATACCAATGAGTTAGGTAATGACACAAAAAAAAAAGAAAAAGAAAAAGAAATCAGACATTACAAACATGGTCACATACACAGACACACCTGCTAAATGTCAGGTGCACTGGTCCAACCAATGAAAATTTAATAGTTTAGTCACACTTGACAGTCTTTAATTAAAATTCTGTTGTTATGCTTTTATGTTTATAATTGGATAACAATGTTTATTTGATGTTCTTCATTGAATTGGTGCACTTTATCAGTGTAACTCTCACTTTTATTGTTAACACCAATTGTCTTTGTTTTTTATGTTTTAACTCACACATTTTTTTGATATATTGGACACATATGGCTAACTAACATTTCACTGCATATTGTATAGCGGTGCACATGGCTAGATTGAATTTATTGATTTATTTTAGGGGATGGAAAATGTCCGTCAGCACTGTTTTTGTCCTCTCTGAGTAGTATCGGGCACCGCTCTGATATTTCATACGCACATCCAGATTAGCTTGTTCCTACTTCAGTGAAAACAGCTGAAATGTTTCCCAGTGCCTTGTGGGAGTTTTCCTCTTTGATTTAGAGAAATCCAATGTCGAGGTGAAGTTGGGTGGTGCAGCAGGACAATGACCCTGAACATCAAAGCAAACCTACTACAGAATGACTTCAAACAAAGAAAATCCGCCTGTGAGAGTGGCCCAGTCAGAGCCCAGACCTTAACGCTCTTAACAGAGATGTAGTGGAATGACGAGAGAGACGGTCACACCAGACATCCTGGGAATACAAGCCGGGCTGAAGAAGCTCTGTAGGGATGTTCTGAAAGAAAGAGTTAATCCTGAATATTGTACAGGGCCATACATACACACACACACTCGACATGTGTCGTGCGTACTCCCACAGGGGTGGGTATAAAGGATTTGAAAGAAAATATCACCTCATAACAATCAGTCAATTCTATTAAACTATTCACTCAAACTTGTCTAAGGTGATCTGATCACAAGTGGTAAGCTTTAAGTTCAGTTGTGAATGCACCTAAGACACATTGAGGAAGCATCTGAGATCCAATCAGTCAGACCACATATTCTAATGTCATTCTACTGTCATTATTTTTACTGATTGTAGAGCCTCTCACACAACATAATTGCATATGAAGCAGAAGTACAATCTGATCAGTGGTGCTCAAGTGAGATGCATGAAGATGTATTTTGACGTTTGCCCCCTTGTTGAGGCCCTGGATGGTTTTGTTTCAATGTACTACACTGTAATTTAACTGGTCTTTTATATTTTCTGTTAATGTGTCTGCTATTCTATATAATTATTTTTTGGATAATAAGACATTTAATTGCAACAAGAATAGTCAAATCTGTATTCACAACTGTGAGTAAAAAAAAAAAAAAGAACAGCTAATGGCTACATACTGAGGTGGGAAAAACAGGTAGGCGTAATAAAGCAGAAGAAAGCTTCTCTTGTGTTTTCAGTCTTTACATTTTCATTTTTTTGCACAGCTGTCTGTTGAACTTCCAAACTGTTCCCTTAGACTCAGCCTCAGTCGCCCCCTGTTTTCATGATACAACAATGTGGCCTGAGTTAATGATGTCTTGTGTAAATTCCACTGCGAGTGTGACGGGGCTACAGACATTAATTGGTGCATTATGTGGGAATGAACCATAATGAAGCACTAGTTTGACCATATGCTCCGGGGTCCATTCCTTCTGAGGGAAGCTTTGTCATGGTTTGTGCTAAATGGTTACAAATCTGAGCTCTCTTTTGAGGACTAATAATGCACAGCAGCGGCTACAAACTAATTACAGCTTCTTCTTGTCTTTAGTGTGGTAACATCTGAATGACCCTATGCATATTCATTTTGTATTATTAAGGGAACTGGCCTATTGTATGTATCCCAGAGTAGTCACAATGCTGACAACAGTGTAATTACAGTATCATGTTGTCTGTAATAGTAAACTATTGACCGCAAAGAGGCACTGTAAGAGCAGCCACTGCTAAACTAAGACAGTGACACAGGATATGCACCTCCCTCTGTGTATGGTCTGCGTGTGTATGAGTCTGTGTGTGTGTGTGTGTGTGTGTGTGAGTGAGATTACCCGTGGGAAAACACAGTGTGTCACTGCTGGTATTTTGTTCGGAGAAAATGCATACATAATGTGCTAATATTCAGCGCCTCTTGTTTTGCAGCAAATTTATGCAAATGAGCTGGTTCTGTACTTTTGTGCCGGTATTTTGCATAATCTTCAAATACCTTGGGGCTCTGCAGGAGTGAAGTGATGAAATGATTATCAGCCTCTTGGAATGGACACATTCTGCAGAGTACCTTCACCCTCTGTTACTGTCCATTGTTGACCAGCTGAACAGAAATAAGGCCTTTGGCACTGGCTGCTGTTTGTGTGGATGGTGAGAGAACAGGGTGCGCAACAAATGTGGGAATTTCAGTGTTGCTAAGCCCCAAAATCTCATATATATTGTGACCAGGAAATAAAAGTCACAGGTGCTTGAAATGATACAGTCTTTTTTTTCTCTCATGCAGTGAACATGGTTGTTGAAGTCGGGGGACTTTTTACTTTACAGCAGAAATAAACATGTTTACAGCCTAACAGTGACTTACAGTAACTCACTTGTTTAAATTTTACTGAGAAATAAGGTTATGTATAATTTGAGTGACAGGTGGGTTAGTGTATGCTCAACACACCCCTCCTATCTCACAGCCCCTATTTTTTATTAAGGTATGACCTAGGTGGAGTCAGGCGCTGACAAGCAGAGCAGCTCACTATGTCCTTCAGAACCACTCTGTGGGTGACGTTACAGGAGCTATGTCAGTCTTTATGGACAGTGTATGGTCTCCACCAATTCCTGAGAAATAAACCGGGGCTTTTACTCAGTAACCACTCCTGTCTGCTGCTTGGTCAGGGGTTTTACAGAGCTTTTGCTCCTAAAAACATTCAAAGAGCTGTGAGGTTAAACTCAAAACAGTAAAGTTGCAGGCTGTCGAAGAAGGTGAAAGACATTAAAATGCTCTGTAGATTCAAGGGAAATTGCAAAGTCAGGTGATTATCTACTGTAGGTTTGCCAGTACAAAATTAACCTGCTCAACACAGCTATTGACCTGCACTGAGCCTAATGAAGCTTTTTTGAAAGTTATATGGCATGGCAAGCACTAATTTATGGATCCTAAATATTTATGCTAATTATACCACTAGCAGCCAAAAGAAATCCAGAAATAGTGAAAGTGGCCTTCAGAAGTCCAAAGTGCTCTCATCTAAATTTGAGTGCTAAGATTAAGTCCCAAAGTTAAGATCAGCATCAGTAGTAGTACCATATTAATTTTTGAGATGCAACTGAAATAAATAGGAACAAGCAAGAGCAACGGCACAAACTGGAAGGAGGGCTCAGGGGTTTTCCAACTTAAACAGAGCTGAGGGTTTGGGACTTTCTGGTAATGGCAGATGGTTGAAGGGGTGAAAGGCCAATTGAAAAAATAACAGCGTAAACAACAAACAACCGCTGCTGAGAAAGGCAGGTAAAAAGCAACGGTGACCCCATTCACACTCACTCACCCTCATGCATTGCATTGGATTGCTATGAGTTATCAAAACAAGTTAGTGGTAACCAACCCAGGCTGTATATATATTATAGAAAAAAAACCCCTAACCCTGTATATATATATATATATATATATATATATACACACATACATACCTAAATAATTAACTTGGCTCTTGGCTATTTTATTAGATCAAAACAATTGCTTATCCATCCACTGGTAGTGTATGAGTCCAAATCCTTTTCACAGTAATGTAGTGTACTTGCAGCACCATTAAAGGAGCTATTAGTTTGTTTAGCACGCTAACCACATTAGCCTGGCCCATCACTTTCTGATAACAACTTACTGTACCCTCCAATCACTCCCTCAGAGGGCGTATTATAACCTCCTGTAGTCTAAACACAACAATGACTGAATCTTGAGAGATGATGTCCACCGCTCGCTCTTGGTAGGAAACGATGTTTGCTATTAGAGGAAACCTACAAGTGGCTCCTCCTCCAAGACTACATCCAGACTATAATGTTTTTTTACTTTGACCACACTGGGGTTTGCACACACCTCTAGACGTGGAAACACTGGATTCCTCTTTTTTGTTCGTTTATGTGTCTATATCGAATTCGATCTCTTGCAAGATCTGAACTGAGCGTGTATTCAGCTTTTATTGTATTCATCGTTTCAGGGAGTTCAGCCACTGGAAGGTGAACAGCCTGGCTACAGAGAAGAGAGATTTCCTCAAAGCTCCACTGCCCCTGGCGCCAGAGTTCCTGCGCAACCTCCGGTTACTGGGACGACGACCAACCCTTCAGCAAATAAACGAAAACCTCATCAAGAAATATGGGACCCACTTCCTAGTTTCCGCTACCCTGGGAGGTAAGGAAGGACTGCAGGTGACACACTCGCCTTTATTCTGAGGTTAGGAAGTGTCGGGACACACCAAAAATAGAGGAGCTACTCATTGTTGGTCTCTGAGGAGTTAGAGCCTGTGTTAGAGCAGTGCTGTGTTTGTGTAACACCTTAGACCCGAAACATTCAGCCAAGGTTGTTTTACTGTGTAATTTTCCCCTCAATCGTTCCCACTGATGAACATTGTGCACAGCTGCATGAGCCTTACAAAGCAGAGGGGGGGGGATTAAATTGACCCATTTTTAGTGTATGTCTCTTTATTGGATTTCTTTTTACCCTCAATCTCGGAGGAGAGAAGGAACTCACAAAACACAATTGCCCGCAGTATTGATTGCATGAGCCTCATGAAACAGGACCCAGACCTGCACTAGGATCAGAACAACAAGATTGTGATATTGACACACTGCTAATGCTGGTCATCACATAGCAACATATTTTTATATATATATATTTACAAACCTGGACAAACCTTATAATAGACAATGAATAAGGGAGGGAAAACATGGACATTTACACCTCTACTTCAAAATCTCAGACATATTGTGTGAGAATAGCATCCACAGACACCTAGCTTTGGGGCCACTTATCACTTGGCATATTCAGTGGAATATCAGCATGGGAAACAGAATGCACTGGCAGACTTGTAGTTAGATGCTATATGTAATTAACAGCCTCCACTAAATGGGCTGAGTCCGTCTGCATGCTGATTAGACTGTGGCTGAGCAAATGCACACATCCCACATCTTTGTTTTTTTCTCATTTGTTCTACTATATTCATCTTCTTCTTTTGTTGCTTCTAATGTCTGTCTCCCTATATGGTTACACCGAACTGTGAAGTACGTTAAGCAGAAATACTAGTTGAATCAAAATGGAAAAAAAAGGACTGTCTTTAAGTAAGGGCACATGACACTGTAGTAAGATAAAATCAGTTTGCAATAGGTAGTTGCTAGTGTTAGCTAATACTTGTCCATCATGTGGCTTAAAAATGTGCCTCTGCCCATATCTGTGTCTCCACTTCCAAATTCTACTTTAAACCTACAATGAGTGAACGTGCATATTAGCTAATATAAGGGGAGGGAGTCTGGAGCGTTTCCAGTAAATCCACAGAGTCCTGCCAGCTCAGATTTTTTTTTTAGAAAGTTTGAAATATCTCCAACCATTTAGGCAACAGAGTGACTGGCAACAATCAGCATGAACCTTATGAGACCATATTACTTAATAAGCGTCTATGTTTGAAAATTTGTTTGGATTTTTGAATAAATAAATAAATCACATAGTCTCCAGACTCATCCGGTTAATTCTCCTCATCGGGTACCTCAGGGAGCATGTAATGAGACAACCATCAGACTGTGTGGGAGAGTGTTTAGTGTTCGTAATGCTATGACTGTCTGATGAAAGGGAGTGAAGCAAAAGCAAATGATCTATCGTCTGCGGCAGAGTGGACAAACCACAGAGAGCGAGGGCCTGCCAGAGAAATGTCAAATGAAAGAGTGGAATTTCGCACGAGGTCTTCTTAGGATAACATCAGCCCACTGCTGGAATATGGCGAAACGTTGTGTGTGGAGTGACTCTCATAACCAAACAGTTTTTAACAGGATTTAAAATCAATGAGTTTTCTCAGTGAAAAGAGTTTATAGCAGTACAGTGTTAAACAATCCGGATAAACAGAGGTTGAGTGGCCGGGTTTTATTCATTATTTTGTTATCAACAGGAGAGGAATCCTTGACCATTTTCCTGGACAAACAGAAGCTGAATAAGAAGTCAGAGGGCAACAGCAACAGCTCCGTGGTGTCTCTGGAGCTGCTTCACCAGCTGGCAGCTTCCTACTTCACAGATCGAGAGAGCACCCTGAGGCGACTGCACCACCTCCAGATCGCCACCTCTGCTATCAAGGTACCGAATACATGTGTACTCTGAGTGACAGAGCCTGCCTACGCTACATATCCAGATACTTATTCTCTGCTGTCGAGCGGCCCTGAAAAAAAAAATCCTATTTCAAGACAGAGCACACAAATGCACTGTTTATTTGTGATATGTAGACTTGTGTGTTTGCAGTTCTTCAGATCCACAAACAGCCACCCATCAAGACAGACACACAAACATTAACCCTGCTATAAAACTGTCCCTCTGGGATATATTCCTCTGTGGTGCACCCAGAACAAATAGTGCTGCTTTCAAGGTATGCACACAAACGGTCCTGTTTAAAGATTATTTTCAAGGCGCGTCATCGCTCAAGAGCTGGAGAGAAACAGAAAACATGACATCATTATTATTATTATTATCCACGGCAGGCTGTGCTGTAGCCCAGAGAGGCACTAAAGCATGGCAAATGTCATGATTCTTTAAAATTCCAGTGGGAAAAAATATATCTATTTATTCATACTGTACTGCTGTTTGCCATCTGGTATGGGTCGCAGGTCGTTTGTGTCCTTTTCTAGTTGATGTGTGTGCAGCTGGATCACAGCATCTGGGAATTACCAACTCAAAAAAAGGAGAAAGTGCTTCTGATTCTGAAATGTTAACTGCTTTAACACCTTTTCATGTCCTTTGCTTCACTTTATTTACTAGCCCACTCAACACTCCAGTGGCCTTGATGTGGCAAATCGTCACTTACCCCAAATCCACCACCAGGCTTTCACCGGCTCTTTTCATCATTAATTGCATACGGAACAGTTTTGTTGAAAATCCACTCGAAGAACAAAAAAAGTAAAAAATAAAAAAATCCCATTATCTCCCCTGCCTGGTTTACCTTGTTTAAATTCACATTCTTTCCCTCCTCCTGACAACAGGCAGCAAAGCATAACCAAGCAGTACATTTTTCACATCAGAGCAAATCTGCTGGCTTTCGAATGATGACAGCAGGTGTGTGGGAGGGCGGACCGCGCTTTCATGCTTCAACTTAAATAGCATATCTGATTGAAATGAGTAATTGCAAAGTGCAGACTTTGTGTGAAATCAGCAAGGTGGCTTCTTTCCAGGTGATGCTGCTGAAAAAACGCGGCGACCTCTCAGCGGGAAGGCTGTCAGGCTGTCAAAGTCACTTTTAAAAAGGGGACGTGAAGCACTTGTTCGCTCTAAGATGTGTTTTCCCACAAAGCCACAAAGAAGTTGGAAATGAGAAAGACCCCCTCTGCGTGGTGCAAATGACTTTTTCCCACGGAAGATTTATATTAGAGCAGGAAATAGAACTCTAATGACTGGAGAAGGTTCTTGAACAACATTTAGCTTCAGGGAACAGAGTCTACACATGAAAAAAAAAAGAGAGATAACCTCTGCACACTTGCCATTTTTTAGTTTTAAGTTTATTGACAACCTCCCTTTTGAATGTGGGAGAGAAAAATAAAAGTATTTTTTAGAATCTTTCCTTGCTTTCTGAAGTTTGCTGTTTGAATCCTACATCAGAATTAACTATAGATGAAAACCCTGCTCAGTTTGGTAGAGCTGTGTCTGTAGGGAAATATATACACTAAAACAATCTTCTGCAAATAAATCAACAATAACATAACATATAAATAAGCAATTGGAAACCATTAAGATTCTTTTTTTTCCCACATGGTTTGATACGTTTTGGTCTATCCAGTGATAATCTGTAAACTGCACTTTCAAAGTCAGCTGCATGGTGCTGCTCATAAACAGCAAATGATTCCAATAGTATGCAAAATGCTCAATGAAAGTACAAGGTATTAAAGTAGAAACCTGGAGATTGTTGAAAAAAGTTAAGGACCAGATCAGGGACAGTAGAGAGGAGACCTGGTGCATTTATCCTTTAGCCGATCAGCACCAGGTCTGATTCTGTTCACACCCAAACCCATTACTCATTACCCACAGCACAAGGATTCTTGTGCTGTGTAGTCACCAAAGCCACAGATCTGTCAAACATCATGACATTAAAATAACATGTTCAAACAGACAAATCAGGAGAAAACTCACCTTATCAGAAATTCACTCTTGGTTTGTATTTTCTGCTGCAGCAGAACTGCCAACATCTCTTATCAACAGGATGAATGGAAATTTTAAGGGACTTACATGCGAGACCGTTTAATAAAATTTAAAACTGAAAAAAACAAAACCTTTATTTGGATGACAGTAATATTCTTGTTATTATTGTTTCACAATTACTTAAGCAAACAGGGTGTGAATAGACTGATATTGTATGGGTTGATCGGTTGGCAGCAGAAAAAACATGCGGTGTAATCAGGAGTAAATTCACACTGTTTACACTGCTGTATTGTTCTGGATTGTTTTGACACATGACAAAAAAAAACAAAAAAAACAAAAAAAAATATTATTTGTGTTAAAAATATCCCAAAGCTTTTTGCAGAAACAGGCTGTAAAAACTAGAAAACTGCAGCATAACTGTGTCTTCCTCTTCTACAGTCAGATATTCATGTTAACTACTGTCATATTTCATACCAGTTGCATAGGCCTGTTTGAGCTCAGTGTGTCTTTGTGTGTGTGTATTCTGTATTTCTCTTCTATCATATGGTGCTGCAACTGGAACCAAAATTTCCTATTTCCTTCTATCTATCTATCTATCTATCTATCTATCTATCTATCTATCTATCTGTCTGTCTGTCTGTCTGTCTGTCTATCTGTCTATCTATCTATGTCTTTTTACAGTGCTGCTTGTAATGCATCATCTTTTTTTATATAGTATCTTTGGTCCTGTTCACCTGAGAGGTCCTTCCAACTTTCAGGAAGATGGAAGGAGTTTTTTTTGTTTTGTTTTGTTTTTTTACAACTACTACCTTGTTAGTGTGAACAGAGAGCTGATGAAACAGCATATCCTGTTTTTCTTTTTAACAAATTGCAGCTTTTATCGCCACTCATTTAAGCATAAATAATGAGAAACAGTTTTGTAAGAAAAGAAAAAAAAACAGATTTATTATTCCATCCAGCTATTCATCTATTCTCTTGTGTTGGTCTGGCTCTGAATCACTCTCTACCAGTAGGCTAAGCAAACAGGCCACAACTACCAGCTGCTCCTGAGGGATCCCACTGCATTTCCAGCCTCCATGAAATATACATTACATTCCCTCCAGCATTTTTTCTTTTATTTTTGTTTATTTTTTTGATCTACCTATCTCTCCAATCCTCTTGGACATGCCTGGAAAACCTTTAGAAAAGGTCTTGTGGACATCACGATCAGATGCCCAACACACTGCAGATTTCTGTCAGTGTATTACTCTTTGAGACAGGATAACGCTCCATAAAGTGTCGCTCTGTCATGACAGGATTTTTTAATCTGTACCTTAATAATTATCAGAGGAATGTCACTTTTCTTACATTACATTCATAAACAAAAACAAGTTTTTACACCTGATGACATTTTTCATCATAAGTCTTGAATAAATGAATCCATCCACTTACACTGACTTCTCCTAATGACACAGTTTTAATTATTCAGTTAGACTTTGGAATACCTACTGTTACAGCTGCATATATTTGCATGTAAATGATGCCATGCAAAAACACATTTTCTAGAAACTACTCACCTCATTAATGCCTTAACATGAGTTCATTGGTTATGTGCATATGTATTGTGAAGTATAGAACATGTGTATTAAAGTTTTATCAATTTTTATAAGAATTTATAAAATGATTTTATTAATATTTACATTAAACAAAGTTGCATATATTAACTATTTTACCTGTCTATGGTGCTAAGAATAGAGCTGCCTTTCATCTTGATGCCTGACAGGCACATAAATAGTCCCTTTCATTAGCACCTGCTAACACCCAGAGATTTAATACACCCTCCCATATACACACGTGTACACACACACACACACACACACACACACAGCTACTCCCACTTGGAAAGGAGCATCCTTCACATGTTTCTGCTAAATGAGGATCTCTGGTATGCAAGCCACCTGCGGCGCCATATTCTGCTAGATCAACTCATCGCCGAAGAGGAAGCGACACTGAGTGGGGTACACTTGACCTGTGTCCATGTACGCCTCTGGGCTTTGTGTCTCTGCAGCACTGAGTAGGAGGTGGGAGTGAAATACGTTATCTTTATCTCCAGGAGTGAAGTGGAGGAACCTCAATCACACACCAAGTTTAGACTGCGGTTCCATGGCAAAAAAGACCTCCTGTAACATCTGTGTGAAATCTGCGGCTCTGATGTGAGAGAGGAAGCTGGCTCCATGTCACTCAGAGGAAGGAAAAGTATTTTTACCACAGCACTGCGCGAGTCAAGAGCCAACTTCAGCATAGAAACTGTAACTCCTCTGTAACTTTAGCAGTTAATCAAATTTCCATAAAACAACTGTCATGCAGGAAACCTGGTGCTTTTGGGGACTTTGGAGGTGTGGGGCTCCAGAGCAGCTGCCTGCATGGTAATCCAGCCTCATCCATAAATGACTGTTTTTGCCCATTGTGTGGCAGACCTAATACAATACAATACTGCAATAAATGACTTATGAATAATTGACATTACCTGATGTGACAATGTCAAAGAAATGATTAGAAACTAAACAAACGTTCAAATCCTATCAGAATTGGAGCATCCATTAGCCATAGCCTTCTCTTCTTAGAGCTCCTCTGTTCCTACAACCATAACATGTTTAACTCGCATTTATTGCACACTTTTGCTGCTCTTCTTTACACTGTACACCTTGTTTTTGGATGTATCACATAGTATTTGCACAAGGTCCCTGCAGCACTGAAGCTCCTCATAGGCTGATTTGGATAAAAGCATCTGCCAAATAACTGCAACGATGAATCTAGGGTTAACATTAACAGCTGTTTAATGGACAGTTAATTCCCTTTGCTCCCCAACAGCTGTCTCCAGTAGTGGGAACAAACATTAATCTAAAATCTTGTCTTTGGATGTATTTTTCTGCTAATTTAGCATGCTAACCAGCTAGCCCTCCAATCTGCACATGCAGTCACGGTGCTGCTCTGAGGACATGGATAGTCTAACCTCTTATTGTAAAGACAAATGTGGCTGAATCTTGTCAAGCAACAATCAACCATCACCACCCGCTCCTGGCCAGAAACAATGTCAGGGAATTTATAAATAGCCCCTTTTTATCAGACCGAGCTCAATTTGAACAGATCTGATTTTGTTCCATACGTGAATGAGATGCAACAGTTTCCTCTTTTATTATGAAAGCACTGATTATCTGCGACCACATCTGTGGCTTAAACAACAACCCAAAACAGCCTCTTTCCCCCTCACTAATCTCCCTCTGCTGCTTTCCGCCTTTATCTCCTCCTAAACTTGAACTCCGCCTCAGCGAGATGATGCTTGAGAGATGTTTGAGATGTGTATCTTCTGTAGCACCTTGAAGGGTAACTTCCATTTCTTTTGATAATAGATGTAATCTTAATGCAAAGGAGAGTGTGAAGATGTGAGGCTGTTTTAGGGATGGCAGATTCACACAGGCTGCATCATTTGCCAAATAGAGTGATTTAGCAGGAGAATTGCTTTGCCAGAGGCCATATCCATCTTTTTATGCTATCTTAAAAATTAACTATTTGCTGTACCCTTTCTTATTCTGTCTTTTCATGTCCCCTTTTCTTTCTTCTTTCTGCCTTTATTTCTCATGTTATTTCTGTCTCCTGCTTGATCTTTGAACATCTCTGTCTCTCCCACGTTTACCCTTTGTCTCTTTACACACTTGACTTTTCGCTCTTTTCCTCCGAGTTTCTCTCATTATTCTGTCTAGTCCTTTTTTTTCCTTCTACTTTCTTCTCAATTTGCCCCACAGCAGAGCATCACACACACAGAATGTCAAGTAGGATATTGTTAACGCATCATATTTTCCATGACATGTATCTCAGCTGCTTTTATATCCAGGTCAGACGTTCATGCTACAATTAATATTTCATTGACCTTGATTTAAGAAATTGCAGAGACGTCTCTGCAGCTAAAACAGTGTTACGGCTTTGTGTAAGTCGGTTGTTCTTGTTGGAGAAATACATTTAGATCCCACTGTGCAACATTCAAAGAGAAACAAAGAGACACAATGGTGAGTCGACCATCGTGCAGAAATAAAAACTAAAACTGATGAGACTGAATCGTGCGTATCAAACAGCAGAGAAGGACTCCTTTGTTTTCATGAGGATAAACTGAACATTTAAACTCATTCTAAGTGGATAGAGTCCCCGCTATCACCGCAACAACAACAACAACAACAGTCTGGAGCAACAGAAACACTGATAGTCAGTCAAATAATTGACTAATGTGCAAACCATAGAACATTGGGAGGAGTATTATCTCCACACAGGAGTGGATTAGTAAAAATGGCCTTTGATCAGTAATAAAGTGGCTTCTCTTGTTCTCTCTATCTTTCTCTCTCTGTGTCGTTTTCTATTGCACAGCACCACATCTTGCTTGCATGGCAGGAGAGGCTTTCAGCTTTTTTTCTCTTTTTTTAATATAATGTTAATAACAAGAGTAATAACATCAAAGTTAAATCAAATGCTGCATCAAAGCTGGCTGCTAATATGTAAACAAGTATACAATGTTAGCTTAGTGCGACTGTTTGCATAACATTATTATCATTAAAAGAAAAAGTAATTGGAATAATGTAGTGTAGTGTGTGTGTATATAGGCATACACAAACTGTATATATAAAGTATGTGCTGTGTGTTCATAAAAATAAAATCATAACCATGTATATACACTATGTTTATATATAAAAAAGATGCAGCTGTAACCAATCAATGCCTGTGGTCTCACTGTGCTCAAGGTTGTCTCCTGTTGTAACATCTATAATATCTGATACCCAGACAAATCTAAACTCACCCAAGAACGGTAGATTTTCAGATGTCTATCAAATCTCTACCTGCTAAAAGACATTCAGCTGAACGTGACCTTCTCCTTCTATCTGTGATTTTGTGGCTTCAAAGTGGAAATCTTTTACAAACACCTGCGCTTGTTCTCTCCCTCGCATTTCTCATCTCTCCTCCTACACGACTCCGTGTCAGGCTGCCAGCGTTCTGCAGGCAGCTGTGGCTGCAGGTGTGGAGCCGAAGCGAAGGATGGTGATACTTTTCTCTGCAGTCAAAGAGCATTCACTAATACTGTGGAATGATTGTGGGAAAAAAAAAAAAAGTGTGACATATATAATGTATATTCGCAGCGACTAGATCTGCCTTCCCTCTGTTTTCCAGGTAACTGAGACAAGGACGGGTCCTCTTGGCTGCAGTAACTACGACAGCTTGGACTCGGTTAGCTCTGTGCTGGTGCACAGTCCAGAAAATAAGATCCACCTAAAGGGTAAGGCTGGACAACACACACACACACACACACATATTCATTTTAAATTAAGGCACATACATTCAAGTCACTGCCCTGAAGAAAAGCTCCACTAAAGATAGGAATTTCCTTCGTACACACTTGAACACACACACCGCCACCGCCTCTATCCACCACACTGCCAAGCTTCTCACCTCTGGTGTATAGTAGCCGGGCCCGCTGACCCTTTACTTTACGCTGCAGCAGTTTATATTTCTGTTCCGCCTGACTGGCTCTCAGTCTCCCGGGGAATCTGTTATCTTACCCGGCTGTAGATGGACCGTGTCTGGCCGCGCTGACCCCGACCTAACCCCTGCAACCACACCTGGAGCACCCTGTGCACAAACAAAGCTCACATGGTAATCCATGGACTGGCGCTCATGTTTGATTGAACAGATATCTCATTGAGGTATGATGCATTGCAGGTATGGACTAGACACTACTATCTCCACACCAATGTTGAAAAATCTTCATTAAGAGAGCTGGGGTGAGGGTGGGGGGTGTGTGCATGGACAGAAATGAAATTGGGTTAAATGAGCCAATTAAGGAGACGATACATCTGACAGCTAAGGAGACTTACGTTTTTATTTTCAAGATGACAGGATGAGAGTTTCTCCTCAGACAACCTCATAATATGATCTCAAATAGAATCTGTCTGAGAGGGGACTGAAGAATCTCAGTGAAGTTCTCTAATGAGTTTAGGGACAGAAGTTGCAGCTGGTAAACTTGTGCAGGGACTATTCTTTTCAAACATTTTGTGGATACTTTTCCCTTCTATTGAGATTGAGTACAGTAAGAGATAGACGTGAAAGTCACGGAGCCAGAGAGACAGAGAGAGAGAGAGAGAGCAACATGCAGCAAAGACCTCCCACCAAACATTACAGGTCGAAAAGACGTGCAGATGACGTCAGTTTTAGGTCGGTCCGTCAGAGACCAGATCTCGACGTCTATGCAACGTAGAAAATAGGTCGAAACTTTGACGTCAAAATATGACCCTTTTTAGACGTCGCTATGACGTTCAGAATCTGGACGTCATATAAAGACCAAATATAGACGTCGGCTCAACGTGCATAATAGGTCGAGATGTAGACGTCATTATTGGACTTTTTTCGACATTTGCGACGGATCGGCTCCCGCACTGTGCGCACGCACAGTGCGCTTCTGAGTCCGCACGGAAACGCTTAAACACGCGCAGACACACACCGCCGAACTGGAAGTGATTTGGTCCAATGAGGACCTCATTTCGACGTTATATTGACGTCCACAAGTGCTCCACTGGCACCAAGTTCCAGACACCTTATGCCCAATGTGATTTTTCCCCGCCTGAGAAATGAACTTTATTCCTA
>OMNW01015619.1:24899-38845 GCA_900303245.1 Selene dorsalis
ACTATTCTTTTCAAACATTTTGTGGATACTTTTCCCTTCTATTGAGATTGAGTACAGTAAGAGATAGACGTGAAAGTCACGGAGCCAGAGAGACAGAGAGAGAGAGACAGAGCAACATGCAGCAAAGACCTGTAGGTCGTATACCAAGTCACGGTCATGGTCCCTCTGTCCGGTCTTCTTACCAGCACTCTGACAGAGGAAGTGATAAGTTCCAGTGACTCCATTATATATACCAGAGGTCTTCAACAGGGGGTCCACGGAGGTAGTGCAGGGTGGGGGGGTTGCCAAATTTTGGTTGATTAGACAATTTTTTATATTTTTCCATTTACACATTTATGTTTAGCATAAAACTGCCAATTTGAATAGCTTGTATACTGTACATACAGTAATTATCATGCAATGGACAGACATGTTTAAAATGAATATGAACATGAATATATGAACCTGTGTATTATTTGAATAGCTTAGTTCTGAATGCACAATAACAAGGTGTGTTTAGACATGACACTGGGCCCAGTTTAATATGCTCCATCTCTCCATCAGTTTGGGGGTCCTTGGCCTGAAAAATGTTTAAGACCCCTGATATATACTAAAGTAGGCATCAACAAATGGCAGACCTCAGGCTGGACCCGGACTGAGTGATGGTTCTATAGACCAAAGGCAACTGTTAACTGTCAATATGACAGCTTCACTCAATTGAGCCAATCATATCATTAGTTTACCCTGTGCTGTACAGGGTTCTCCCTGCCTACCTAAGGCCGAGGTGGGCCGTCTCGTTTAAAGCACGTGTGCGTGCATGGGTGGCCGTTCAGATCTAGCGTCTTTTGCATGCACAAACCCGTTAATTTCAATGTAGACGCGCCAAAGCGGGGCCTTAGCAGCATGCATCCCATGCAACATGCTTATTTTTTCGTGCACATGACCTGCTTCTCCCGACGGTGTTGCGCAGATCCCTGTTCCCCCTCAGGCTGTGTCTCTCTTACTGTTTCCCATGGAGCTCTGCCCCATTTGAAATGTGAAGAGAGCCCATACATGCAAAGACCTTGCCTCCGAGATGTAGAATGTGTAATATAGAAGAGAAACACACATTTCAGGAGCTCTGACTTGTATCATCAGAACACACATGTCCTGTGTTTTTCAGCCTCCTTTCATATTTAATAGAGAGGAGACGATACTTGACAGTGATATTCTCAGCTGTCAGGATGTGAGGGTGCACACTCGGGCCCAAAGTTCAATCTTACCGATCTAAACACTGCCTGTGTGAAAACAACCTAAGCAATAAAGTTAAAAAGTGTAATTAAAGAGAAAAGGGCTTGTTCAAAGCTCTGTTTGCACTATTTTTTACAATTGTTCGGACTTGGACAAAAGTTTAGTAACTGGACATCATTGAATTTTAATTGAATACCCCTGTGCTAAAGTAACTTTTCTTGAGTAACTTGTACTTAATGTAGTAATAGAAATGCTTTATTCTTCTTTTTAGATTTTTGGGGGGGCATTTTTGCCTTTAATTGACAGACGAGTGGAGAGAGACAGGAAGGTGAGGAGAGAGACTGGGGGAATGATGCACAGTACAGATCAGCACAGTTGGGAGTCAATTTGGCGAACACTGTATTGAACATTGCCAACATGACGTGCTCGTAACCACTTGACTTTCTACTTTTTGCTTTCATCGTAATACATTTATGAAGGAAAATCCTGCTTTTTATGTTTATTTATGCACATCCCACGTCTGCTGATGCTCTGTTACACTATAACCACTGTGTAAACTTGTTACTTGCCATTAAAGGTGTTTCTTTAGTAGATTCGTCTATGTTCTCAACAAGATAAAGAAAATCCCAGTGCTCATATAATTTAAAAAAGGGGCAGTAAAAAAAATAATACAACTGTTTAATAGTCAGTGTGTTTTCTTTCTCTTGCTGAGTCAGCTGTGGCCATGTACCGGATACAGTGATTGGGATTTAGTGCTGTAGTTTATATGATGTTTGTTTTACCTCTTCCTGGATTATTTCTACATTGATTTTAAAACACTTAGTTGAGTACAGTTTCTTGGCTACTTTGTATTTCTGCCAAAAGCCTTGCACACCAAGGGTCTTCACCGTGAAACTAGAGGTCATAGTTTTTTAAGTACAGAATTCTTAACTCAGTGTTGAATAAAAATGATACATGTCTGTTGCAATGTGTGTGAGCATCTCCAGGATGCTATCAGAACACAAATATTGCAAAACTTTAGCTCTAAACAGCCAACAAAACAGGCGTTAACGCTACCTGTCATCACTGTTTCCAGAGATGTCTTCTTAATCAAACAGTGACTCTGAAGTTTCTCTCCTTTTCTTGGATTTTCAGCTTTGGCTTTCATGATGGCCATCTCTGCTCAAGTTAACTACCTTGTTCCTGTTCCTCGTTTTCATGAAAATGCAACTCATTATCTCTATCCTTGGATTCTGATACCCCACATGTTGATAACTCTGTGGCTTATTCTACTTCTTGTACTATGCCCAAAATAATGATCAGAACTTTCTTGAAGGTTTTCAGGCGCATGAGCTTTTTAACTGAACAAGCTTGTGGGCAGATTGTCTAATGGATAAAAAGATTAAAAGAGCATAAGGAAAATAAGAGAATATCAAAACATCATTATCCTCCCTGGCCGCTCGGCCTTGTCCTTTCCTTTAAGAACCATGAGGGATAATCACTAGCCTCTTTCGGAGAGGAGACAAAGGGGGAGCAAACTTTCTACTCACATAAGTTTGTTCTCGAGTCTCTACCTAATCCCAAGTGCGACATGTCACATATTTCACTGAGCCACTGCTTCACAGTGGGTACTTCAGCTTTCTTCAGAGCTGAAGTATAATTTGATTTTCTGTTGTGAGACCAAAGGCAGTAGTGTTGTTGGGATGCAGGCAACGTGCCCTGTGCTTCTGAAATGATGAGTATTATCAGCATGGGATCTGGTTACAGCGCGGCAGCTAACAAAGCATAAAAAAAGAAAGAAAGAAAGGAAGAAAGAAAGAAAGAAAGAAAGAGAGAAATATCAGAGCAGTAACTCAGGGTGAAACCTTGAATTGGATTAGACTTGGATGGATTTTGAAACACACTTGAATATAGTTTAGGTTGTCCTTCCACATGTCTACACAGCCATTAATAATAATGAAATACTATACACCCAAAACGATGATAGATTAACGAGAATAGATAATTCTCCGGGAGCATTATTTTTTTACACGGTCGCGGCTATAGACAGCAGGCGGAGCTAGATTTTAATTGTCAATAGGAGAATAGCTTCGCTCAGCTGATCAAATTGTTTGTTTACTCTGCGCGGCCAGTGAGCTAGAGACAGAAGGAGAGAGGAGACGGAGTGATGACAGCATGGCCTTCTCCAAAATAAGGAAAGTTGATGCTGACAACCTAACTTTTAAAGATGAATGGCATTGACTCCGAGCCAGGATTCAAGCTTCTGGCAGGGCAGTCACATTGTTGTTTTCACACATACTGATACAGACCAAGGCTGCTCAGCAGATGGTTTGTGTTCACCCTGGTCTAATTGCTGCACCACTGGCAGAGTGTCGTGTTTCCAGGACAACTGACCGGAAAAAGACGTGTCGTGCACCATGTTTACATGAGCGCCGTCACATTTAGGTGCGCACCCAAGTGGGACTGTTGTGTTCACGCTGGCCCAGATGCAGTTTTGCAAACTTGGTGACTTTCTCACCAAATCTGGCAACTTTCCAAATCCTCTCGGTGACTTTTTTTTGTCAAAAGCAGCTATTGACTCTAAAATCTAGTGACTTTTTCCAGTGTTACAGACTTTCCTGGTGTTTGGAGACTCTGATGTGAAAGCACATATCACTGCTGTCTTCCTCGAGCAGCGGGTGCTGACGTGCGCCCTCCCCCCGTCCCAAAGCAAGGTCAGTCTCACATAAGTGTCACAGAGCAGTCCCCACTGCAGTCACAGACCCACACCGCTATTGGTGATGATGAGTAAGGCCAACACAGCCACCCCACGAACATTAATTCTCGCTGCCAGTGTGAAAACACCCTAAGAAATCAAGTTTAAAAGTGTAATTTAAAGAGAAAAGGGCTTGTTCAAAGCTCTGTTTGTACTTTTTTCTAAAGGAGGCACTTTTTTATTTATTTTATTCTGAGGTTTCTGTCTTGTTCTCTTTAACTTGAAATGCCTTGAATTCATTCTCCTGGGACTGCTTTTATTTCTGGTAAAATAGCTAGTTGCTTACTATTCAAGTGCCATACAAATGCACTGTTAAAAGTTTCCTGTGTTAAAATGGGCAATAAATATGAAAATGTACGTTTCTGATTTCATTTAATGGACATAGGAGTAGTCTATAAGACACAATATGGACTTCATGAGGTTTGTACCTTTTATTTGGATGAAAATGTAGTAACTTGACCTCATTGAATTTTAATTGAATACCCCTGATATATAGTGTCTATTGAAAATCATCATTACCCTATAAAATAGCAAGGTTATTTGTCATACAGGCTGAAATCAAAACCAATTTCCGGATTTATTTTACAAATTTACCCTCACAACATCAAACTAATGGAAAAAAATGGTGAGAGTTCTGACCACTTTCTGCTTTAATTACAGCCATAGTCTCTTTGGACATGTCACGAATAGCATTGCACACCTAGACTGGGAAATATTCAGCCATTCTTCTTTGCAGAATTGTTCAAGTTCAGTCAAATTCTGTGGTGAGTGGTGATAGGCTACTCTCTTTTCTACAGATTTTCTATTGGATTTAAGTCAGGACTCTGACTTGGCCACTCAAAGATATTTACCTTCTATCCTTTCTACAATTTCCCTGAGGGAAGCACCCAAAGGGATTAAGAAAGTTGTCTATTCTTCAGCCACTGCATTGTTCTTTTGGTGGTGTGTTTAGGATCATTGTCATGTTAAGAGGTGAATGACCTGCCCATCTTCAGCTGTATAGCAGAGGGACACAGGTTTTTGCATGGTGTGTTATGGATGGTGTGCCGTGTTTGGGTTTCGCCAAATATGATGCTTGGAGACCAGTCGATTGGGGAGCTCAAAGTTGTGACATTGTTGCATTATCATTTGGTTCGGTTTGGTTTTCACTGCCATTTCTGAAGCGTACCGAACTTTCTGAATAACGTCACACAGTTGAAAGGGCCACTCATCGATTGGACAGATTTGGAGGGGAAATCCCTCCTTCCTGACCCACAACATCAAACAGCAAACATGGAGCAGCATGTTAAGATAACTGTTTGCCACCGTGTGTGGCGTGTTGACCGTCATTCATAGAACTACTCTTATTCGCACAACCCACAATTATTGGCTTTGGGGATTGTGTTTGCTCTTTTTTTCCACTTATCAAATGCACATGCTTCAGCAAGCTGACCATCAGGTTAGGCAGCGAGGCGGAGAGCATTTTATTGATGAGAAAATGAGAAAATGAAAGAAAAATGGCACCGGAGGAAAATACGGTCGATGACGGACTACGAGGTGTTTGTGTTACTAACATTACACAGATGCACTGTGTACAGACGCACTGTATTGCGACACTTTCTCCATTTGGTCCGATGAGCGTTCACACTGCATACGATCTGCACCAGGGTTCACTTGCAAGAGACCCACGTTTTCATGTGGACCAGGGTTCGCTTGTTTTGGTCTACTCCAGAGTTCGGATGAGCTTTCACACCTGCGCAAACAAAGCGGATCATCCCAGGAAACAAACCCTGGTCCATCTAAAGTGGACCAAACAGCTCTGGTGTGAAAGTGACCTTAGTCTCATCTGACCATAAAATCTTTTTCCACATGGCAACAGGTGGTTTTTGAATAGCTTAAACAAAACTGAGTGTAGCACTTTTTTCAGAAACAGTCTGACAAAAGAGTTAAGAGTTTGGCATGGTATGATGACTTTCTATAGGCACTGTAACAGGTACCAGACAAATTATACGCATGGACACTATGTACATCTGGGATATGAGAAAAGAATTTGTTCAAACAGGCCTATAATTATTATCTTAGCAGCTCCATGTTATCAAAGAACCATAGCAATCAAGGCTATAATTACATGGTAAGTGACTTACTGTGTCAATTACTGATGCAATCCATTATTTGATTTCCATATGCAAAACAAATACAATATATAACAATTTTATACAGTTTAGTAAACAGCCATCATACAGATGTATAGTATTAGGGAGTTGGAGGTTTCCCTGGCTGTGGAGCAGGAAAACAGAAAAGACTGAAGCAGTTTGATTGTAGGCTTTTCTTTATCACTTTCCTTTACACAACATCTTTCTGTCAGTTTTTTTTACAGGGAATAATGTTTTAATCTTGATGAAAAATGCAGAGTTTTATGGGGTTGATATGTGTGATTCTGGATGTGGCTCTGACAGACCTGTATAAGGCTGTTCAGCCTTTGTGGAGGAGTGCACTCTACTAAGTACCATTCTAGTTTTTATTAAATGTTTTTACAGGGCTTTTTGCCATCAAAAAGAAACCTCTTCAGTTATTAGTTGTGCAGCTCTGTTGTGTATATAAGACGTGCGTGTTTGTGTTTTAGTGTGGGTGGTGTACTTGTGTATGACTGTATCAAAAACACAAGAGTCCAGGAAGAGCAGGTCCAGTAATAACACTCAGGACTGTGTGGGGAGAGCAGGGACATAGAAAATAGATGCCAGCGCATCGCTTGGCTCGGACAACTGATTACATAATCCACAGATAAGAGCAAAGACAGCAACCAGCTCTCACCACAATGCCCCATGTGAGTGTCGTTGGACCAAAGTCTACAGAACACACACAGCATCAGAGAGTGCAGGAGACAGGCCGTACATGTGACTCATCCTCAGATTCCAGGTGAGATTTACCTGGACATATATACTATCTCAATGATCAGGGTGGCTGTGAACCTTCAGTAAAAACTGCATGTACTGATTTCTTCTTTAGTCACTCACTCCCCAGACTGTGAGTGTGAGTGGGACATCACAATAAAAGTAGGCATATAGTAATGTAATTCCCAACAGGAGTTATGTCATTAATTAGTTTTTTTGGGGAAAAATCCTGCATATCAATATCAGTTGTTATCTGAACCAGAAATTAAGTGTTGGACAGCATCGGCATATCGGAAATATTGGCAAAAATTCCAATATCGGACATCCTGTATCACTTCTACATCATCTACAATGATACCTCCAAGAATCCACCTCATACCACCTTTTTGCTTCAGGGCCTGTTGTGTAAAAAAAGCTCTTGGTCGTGACTGTGAGTGTTTCAAGCTGAAATTTGTTCAATTTTTAGAACAGTGCAGCGCTCATCAATGTCACTAGTTCTTCTGATGGAAAGTTTTCTTTTAGTGGAAATACACAGAAATAAGAAAGATTTGTCTGAATTGACCTTGACTATGACAAGAACTTCTGAATATAAAATCCCATCCCCAATAAAAACACTCTAAAACTTATTGAATCAAACAAATACGCAGTTTGTGGTCCAAATGTTTCTATTCTAACTAAAGCAATGGGCTACTAATGTGAGTCACAGCATCTTGATTGTACTGTGTTGTCTTTCAAGACATAATAGTGGTTAGATTTTTATTTTGATGGATAGACCTTTATTTTGATTCTTGATGAACATTCAGACTTTTCTCATTAAGTGTTCATCATTTCCATCAGTCACCACACAGAAGCAGGCTAATCTGTTTGAATGCTTTGTAGACTCACACCATCCACATTATAAATACCTCAGAGGCAATGTCTTAAGTACATAACTTATTAAGTTAATGTTATGATAAATATTCACAAGGAAAGCATTTCATTTTGTTTGTAATTAAAAGCGATAATGTACATATATTTACACTGGAAAAAGCTCATGCTGTGAACATGATGGTTCTGTTTGTCACTCTGTGTGAAAGGATGCAAAGAGCCACAGCAAAAAGCAAAGACTAACACTTACTACGACTCCTCTTCATCTTCATTTCTCCAAGCAAGAGAAGAGTTTAGCTAGTTGTAGTGCCTACACTGCAGTAAGGACATCATAGAGCCACTCCAGGAAACTCTCCAACACATCCTCCCCCAAACACGACTTCAGAGCTCTGCTGGAATTCCATCAGCAGCAGGAGCAGGGCCCAGGGACAGATGCTGTGCAGCACTTGTGACTTTCTTCCGGGTGAGAGATCTGTCAAGTGCCTCCATCCGCTCAGGCCTGAGCCTGGGCAGTCACTGAAACACCTGTCACCGTAAAACATAGCAGCATATAAATCGTTTGCCAAATTTTTCTCCCTGTGCTTCCTTTGACATCAACAGCCCTAAGTGGCGAAGTGGTCTCAAATGTAAGTTTTGTCTGTAGAGAGGCAGACTTTAGAGAAAGGAAGAGGGAAAGTGCCAGAAGAAACTTCCTATGGAGGCGTTCTGTCAATGTAAAGACCTGAAAGACCTGTAATGGGGGCACACAATTAGAAATCAAAGACATTCAGCCACCTTGTGAGAAGGCGGCATGTGTGGCATAGAAAAGCACAATGTGCATAGGAAAAAGTGCTTTATGAATGTGTGAATGTGGCTCGCAGTGTAAAGTGCTCTGAGTGGTCAGTAGGGCTAGAGAAGTGCTCTGTAAGTGCAGTCCATTTGCCAGATGGAAAGAAAATTTTCTTTCAGTAATTTCCTCAAGTGAAAAGTTAAAGGTCCAGGGGTATAGTGATGATAACAGTAATTATCAGATGTTCACTCCCATTCCAAGAAGAAGAAGTACTGTAATAGTAATAAGTACACAATGGAGAGCTTCTGAATGTGTTTAGCTCTAAAGAATTACATGAGCTTCAGTTTCCCTTTTCATCTTTGTCAGAGTAATTTTACATCTCAGCAGTCTCAACAATTTTTATATCTTGAAAAAAAATAAAATCAGCACATGAAAACAATTGAGCAGCTTAAACAACTCCTTTTCACTTTCTTTCCTTTTTATATCCCACTCTCACCAATTATTTCTCCAGCTATTGTCTCTGGTCTCATCTCTCCCCTGTGTGTACATCTCACTCACTGATCCAAGGTGCAGTGATTACAATTATAATAGACGTCTTTGTTTTCTAAAAATGGATGAAATGAATGGACTCTTTCTCTGCAGAAGTTAAAATTGTTTCTGAGTTCACAAACTGTGGCCTATTGTTTTTTCTATAATCAAGTACAATATATGAGTCATCGTCCTTATATCTTCCAGTGTAAGGTAGGGTCTAGCGCTATATCTCGGAGGAAGTTATAATTTTACGTGTCAGACCATGTGTAAACAAAACAATAAAGTCCTAGTATCGAACCCTGATGTTTCCAGAGGCATGGGCTCCAAGAGAATCATCTGCCTTGTGTTAAACCTATTAGTTCCTGAACCTTTTAGACCAATCCAGATTTCAAGTCCTCCGAGGAAAGTCTTGGTGTAGTTGAGTCAAACAGTGTCTAAATAGATGCATTTTTGTTCTGCACTGTTTTTTGGGGTTTTTTTTTTACCAACGATGATTCAGTTGATTGTGAATTGTACTTTCACATATACTGCTTGATTTCCTGAGTAGCATCTCCTGAAATCATTTACAACACATGAAAGCTATATGAAAAATGGAGACACTCCAATGTCTAAATCCAATTATTTTTCATCATTTATTGGATACAGGTCTCACGGCCTCAGACTTACTGGCTCCCTTTCTTCTCTCAACCCCATTTCCTTGCATTTTCAATACACCCACCCAGTAGCTGAGTCTTTGTGACAGAAAACAAAACTGTCACATGAGAGCATAAAAAAACAGAGGAAAATGCACACGTCATCCTTTGCAACAGGTCTGTGGAAAATTGAATAGACAGTCTGAAATGTCATGAGAGAGAAAAAGACAGGCAGGCATAAAGATGAGCATAACGACAGATGAGAGAGAGTGTATGTGTGTGTGTGTGTGTGTGTGTGTGTGTGATACTGCAGCGTCTGTGGCAGTCTGTACTGTATATTGAAGTTGGGTCACTGCCAAAGCCCAAGGGGGAGAGTGGGAGCGCAGTCCAAGGGTACCAACACCATTTTTTCCACAGCCAAGAGTGCATTCCAGTGTAGTGGACCGAGCACTTACCATAGCGGAGGTTTATGGAGCACATGCACACACTCAGACACACACTGGTGACAGAGGGGTGGTGATCATGGGGGAGGCTTAAGAGCCTTAAATTGCTCAAAATGGATAGTGTGGACCCTGCTGGAGATTGAGGGATAGAAAGAGAGGAAACCATGGGTCTGCCATTTTTGGTCTTCTGGGGCGATCTAAATCTGTTGCTGGATGGAGGCAAGCAGAGCTTTATGGGTAATGACCCTAAAAGCACCTATCAAGAGGGGGTACCCACAGGTTTCTACTGAAATTCATGGTGGAGAGTGGAAACAGAGATAAAAATACACAGAAAAAAAAACATCCAATTTTTTTTCTTTCTTTTTTTTTTTTTTGGGATCACATTTAACAGCCAAAAAGACAAATTATGACAAATTAGTCAGTTTTTCTTCCATTAACATCTTTTTTTTTATCCTCAGTCTTCAGATTTACAGATTTGTGAGCCATGGTTGGACCATTCTGACTGCATGTGGTGATTGTCATGTCATGCAGATGTCATCTAATGCATTATAGTTGGTTGGGAATGAGGACGGCTGCAGTATGTGAGTGTCCAGCCGTCTCTATGCATATTTTCAGTTTATGCACAAAAGAAAAAGAGACAAAATACAACTGATCGGACAAAAACAGCAACTGTCATTTAGCTCTGTGTGGAGCTATAAGGAGACTGTAATGTTGGCTCAAATCAAAATGACGTGTTTGTTAGTCAGTGGTCCTTTTTTGGGTTATAGCTACACTTTTTTGACATATTACCACCACCATTAGTGTGATATATGGTGCATGGATTGAGAGCCACCAGACTCCATTCCACTAGTTTCTCTGCACTCATGCACTAAACACCTTCTTTTACAGTCTTTTAGAAGTGAAGCAGGTTGGTTTTATTATTCAGTAATAAACATATCCATCTCATTACTTACCATTGGAAATGAAAACCTTTGAAATTTCAATAGAGTTGAATAATAGCTGCTTTGTGAGTGTACAGAAAACTAGAGCTTTAAAAATGACACGGTTTATGTTGATATCATCATCCCGCTGGCCCTTGTCTAAATCAGTGCACCCTGCTGGTGTGCTTGATATCTCATGAGTGAATATAACAAACACTGTGACTGTGGGAAAGACAGCAATTTTTGAAACAAGAGACAAAGATAAGGTTTGACACAGTAAACTGAAAAAACAAGTATATAGACAATGCCTGTGTTTGAATCCTTTGACATGCCATTTCCCTTTTCCTTTCTTTCTATACTTTGTCTCAAAAATAATCCTCTTATAAAGAGAATGGTTGAATTAACTACCTTGATTTTTATCAGTACACAAATTCCAATTTTCCAGTGAAACTTTTCCAAATCAAATTGGGTCAGTATTCATTTAAATCAATATAAAGATGAATTTGAAAGAAAATACAGGATGAATGTTGAAATAACACTAAGACCCCACCAAAGAAAACAAAAAAAACTGTCCCAAAACTGTCAGCAACATTCATTAAAAGTAAACTGTGGTCAAAGTGAAACAAGGCTGTCCAGGTTCTTGGAAAGTTGATATATAATTTAAAAACTTTCCCCCTGCAGCGACATGCCAACTTGAAAAGACTTTCATTTTAGCTTCCATTCAAACGCTCGAGGATGTGACTCCTTTTCAGCTAATCCTCCTCTCACAGTTTATGTGTATCCTGACAGTTCAGAAAGAGTCATGTTGAAGGCCTCTTTCAAGCAGAATAAGACTGCCATATCATTCCCACTTCAGCTACATGCACACTGGCTTAATTGCATCGCTGCGGCTCATGTGGCGTCAAATGATATGAAGCACCACGCAGGGGTTAATGTTCATACCAGACGTGTTATGTGACACGGTGAAGTGTGAGCTCTCTTTCATTTCGGATCAGCAGATGTGAGCTGTGTGATGAATGTGAGAAACATTTGGAGGAGTACTTGTGTACCGCTGTAAGAACAACACGTGTGTCAAAGGTGAAAAGCCACAAGCTGAGAGGAGGAGTGGCTGACAAGTACATGCCTGACAGCCACACTGACTCTCTCTCCCTCTGCACTTGAATATGAACAATCATTCTGACTATTTAACTGTTTCAGAATATTAAAGAAGGACGAAGGTTGGAATTTCAATTTCTAAACTGTTTCGCGTGTTTATTGGGATTTTTCACAACACCGTGATGCTGTTTTCTCCCCCACTGACACAGCCCACAGTAGCACGTCCTGGAATAGCAACCCGCCCAACATTAGAGACATTCATCGTCATGGTTACAATAATAAATCTCTACTAAGCTTACGGAGCAGTCATGGTTTTGTGTAGTTGGCTACGTTTAAGGAGAGATGGTGGTTTGGGTGACACAAATGATTGGCTACAGTAATAAAATAAACAGCGATGATCATTTACTTTGTTTACATCACCTGACCTCTTTACCACAGCTGCTGGCAGTCAAGCAACGATCACAATAATGAGCTCTGAATGATTAGCTACATCTACACTGCACTAATGAAGCAGAAAACTTATCAATTTCTCAATTGTAGGCTTGTGTGTCATTGGAAGACAGTCATTAATGTCAAGCTGTTGGTAAAGTGATGTTCTGCTGTCAATGGATGATTGTGGCTCAGAAAGGAAAGAAGGAGCTGAATTCACTTTAAAAACCAGTACTTGCAAAACAAATCTCAGTAAAAGGTCCACTTACTGGAAACATGTCGTCAGGTGAAAAGGAAATGGCACAAGAGATGCTCTCATTAGTGGACCCTGTGCAAAGATGTTTTATCACACGTAATTATGGAAGTTAACCTACAGAGGAATAAAGAAGATGAGTCCTTTTTGGCCTTTGTCAACATAATATGAATGGGCAGTGCATGTGTCACTGCTTCCACAGCTTGTTTTAATGCAATAACAATTCAATCCATTAGACATTAAACCAAGCCAAGGTCAAACATGTTGCATCCCATAAGATTTCTTTCTTATGGGATGAAGCAGGTTTGAAAGGAGGAAGGAAAGAAAGAAAGAAAGACCCAGGTGGAAGAGCAAAGGAAAGTGGGATAAAGTGGGATAGTAATTGGTGTTTAGCCGTCTCCCAAACTGAAGGAAACCGTTCCAGAATTGCAACTAGTACATACATACACACCCACACACACACATTCAAAAGCCTCCTCATACCTGCCAAAACACGGAAGAGGGAAAAATATGACTAATTACATCTCTTTCCAAGCCATTGAAAGCGTAAATACCAAAGAAGAGACATGCATATTCATAGCGGGGCACAGCGGGATTACCTTGGATATTGAAAATCATCCAGAATGAGACTGTGAAGTGGAAAGAGGAAGCTTTTGACACAACAAATTGATGATTATTAGCCCGACAGACAGGGAGCCAGACATGGACCAACAGACAGATTCACAGCGGCAGCGTTAACACCGTACTGCAAGTCTTCTGAAAGCCGCGTGCTGCTCTCTGACAAACGATGATGCACTTTTGAAATCATGCAGTAGCCTTAGATTTTGGTTTAAAACACTGCATTGTCAGGAAACTTTGGCACTGTAATCAGCTCAACACTGTGTCTTAGTGTGAATGTGAAGGAAAGTTTGGATTGAGCTGAACAGAATTTGAATGTAATTTGAATAATGAACGCAGTGAAACTGAAACTGATGCTACCCTGTTGTTAAAGGACTTGAAGACAGACAGTGTGTCCCATGTCTTGAACATTTAGTCGTAGCATTGGATTCAGGTTGGGTCTTCAATTAGTAGCTATGTCACAAATGTACAAACTCACTTCTTAAAAGTCCCATGTTTTACACTTTTATTTGAATTTTTAGATATGCTTGTGGTTTTAACCCATGATTTTTGAGTACGAAAATGTGGAAGTGTAGA
>OMNW01015620.1:0-13406 GCA_900303245.1 Selene dorsalis
CTGGCCCCCGGTGAGGGTCCAGCACCGCCCTGCCCACCCTTATCCACGGCCCCACTGGGAGGACCGGTGGCGTGGATCGTAGACAAAGAAACACGGACAGACAGGAAGAGAACGACCAAGAGAGGATAGAAAGAAGAGAAAGAGATGAACAGACGAGAGACAGACGCACAGACGTACAGAGCCGGAGAGCAAAAAGCATCATCAGTAAAGATGGTCACACCGGTTAACAAGGACACTTTGTGGACACAGTCCAGCCACAAGTGTCCAGTACACAACAAGAGGTTGGAGGAACAGCTGCTGGTCAATCAGACACTCAGTGAATCAGACAGTGAGGAGGTCTGAGCTGACATTTAATGTGCAGCACTGGGTAAATTGGAGAGCACAGCTGTTGGGCTTTTTGGACACAAAGACAAACTGAGATAAACAATAAACAACAGTTCTGCACAAACACTGAAGGACAGCAGATTACTACACTGACTGCAAATCATTTATTGAGTTTATATATAATGTGCACTGCTCCCAGCTGATGATAATACTGAGAAGATACCGGTACTAACTACAGGTTCGTTTTTTTCTTACTGCAGCTGCACAAACTAAAACAATCTGTTTTGTTTATTTTGGAAATGTATAAGATGCAAAATGGGCCAAGAGATGCAGCAGGTCTGCCCCATTCCACTCCACAGAGGGAGGCAGCAATGACCAACCTGCTGGCTCTGAGAATTAGGCATAATAGCTGAGTAATGATGCAAATGCATCATCTTTCAAGACTGCAGATGGAGGTGATGAGGACAAAACACTAATGTCTCCACCTGCAGCTCATGGTGAAAACAATGGCTCTCAAATATGTTCAAAAATGCTCAAAAATGTTTCTCAAGGCTTATAAATACGTTTCTGCAGGAAGGAAGAGTCCTTTAAAAAAAACATTTTCTCCATTATTCCTCATCGTGGGACCTCGTCCACCCCAGATGACTTTAAGACGTCACAAGAGACGAGTACAGACAGAATGACGACTTCAGTGCAGGGGACCGTCCACGGAGTGAGGACAAATCACACGACACACAGCTGCACAGCAGGACGACAACTTCAACAACATGTAGACATTAAGTGCAGGCTGACGGTAAAATGAATGATTCTGACTGAACAATGAGGTCTGTTGTCCTGGCTGTCTGGGTTGCTGATTTGTTCAACACTGCTCACGCAGCTTCCTGTTTATTTCACCTTATGTGAAGCATTTTGAACAGAGATAAACAAACTTGCCTCGTCTTCCCTAAAAAAGCGCCATTATTCCCACAATAAGGAGCAAGAAATGGTCGACTTACTAATCTGCTATCAAATATCTCAAAAATACCGCTATCATCGGCCTATTAAATGCCATTTATTATAAATAATTACGTCAATAACAATCACAACAATCGCTGCTGCCTGCTGATTTTACAATCATTTCAACATCACTGCACAGATACAGAGTAATTTATCTCCCTGTGGTTTTGAAAAGAGTCAAGTGAGATGTAATTAGAGAGGATAAGAATAAACAGGTTCACTTAATGCCTCGGTGACATGTGAGATGCATAAGTGACGGAATGGAGGATGATATGAAACAGACGTTTTACCATCCAAACACTTAATTGTTGCACTGCACACGACGGATACTGTGTCACTATTTTTGGAACGGGGGCTCAGTTGACTAGACTCAGGAGGGCTATCAGGCAGCGACGAAGCACTTACAGCACTATGAGGGATAGTGGGAGTAGTGACAACAAATGAGCAGGAACCACAGAAAACACAGAGCGAGAGGTGGGAGGAATAAAATACACATAAAAACTCCACACACACGAAAGAAAAAAAAAAAAAAGAAGCAAAAAGAGTTAAACGGAATAAACAGAAATCACAACATTAAAGGAACAGCTGGACATTTTGGGTGAATGTGCTTATTGGCTTTCTTTGGATGAGCCGACTGTTAAATATGAAGCTGCAGCCAACCGCTGTGTCTTATAGCTTCGCATAAAGACTGGAAACATTAGGAAACAGCTATTCAGACAAAACAAAATCAGTCTTTTTTGACTTATCTGAAATCTGAAAAACGATTAGAGTTGGTTTATTTCTTGGCCATAACCCATGTGTAGAGGAGCTGATGGTCGTTTTTTTACACTGTGGTTTCTGCAGAGCTAACCAGTGTTAATCAGCCTGTGAGCCTCACAGTACAGGTGGATGGTGTTGTGTTTGGACGGAGCTCGTTCCAGTTTTTATGGTAAGCTAAGTGGCTTATTACTGCACCATATTAAATCAGACTTACTGGTGGCAATCTTCTCATCCAGTTCTCTGCCAGAAAGCAACTATTCTGTCAAACTAACCCATTTAAAGATTATAAAAAGAACCAATTAGAAAACAACAGTCAACCCTCTGGGGAAACCCTGATTGGCTCAGGTTTAGGTCAAGCCTGCCACACTGTCCTGTGGAGCAGATTTGAACACGTGGCACATGGATTTGAGGGGCTGGATTGTAATAAAGGGGGAAAAGGTGCAGGTGCAACAGTGTGATCTGCTCTCTGAGGGTTGTCCGTCTCCATGGCAACATCCCATGGGCTGCAGGTGAGAGGTAACGAGGGTCTGATGAGTCTAGCAGGGCTGTGGAGAATGAAGCCTTCAAACCTTTGCCCTTGTACACCGTTTTACACTGGGACAAATAATGTTAGGATAATAACTGTTGAATTATTATTTTCCTGGGTTTTGGGTTTTTCACTGCATCATTCAGTAACAGATACTATCATTAAGGAGGGTTTTCTAGCATAATTCTGACTCTCTCTGGATTCTTCTGTCATAAACAGCCATGATTTTGTCAGAAACAGAAACACTGTCTTACTATCTCAAAGCAATCGCTTGGAAAATGGGTGTAATTTCTGTCAATGTTAGGGCAGTCCTGGGAATCAGCAATATTGAGGGATGGTGCTGCACATCTCTATCAGGTGCTGCATGGCCAGCAGTGCATACTAAACACCACCTAGCTGAGGACATGCCTGGATGCAAAAACATGAGGATTACCAGGGATGAGAAGAGACTTCTGCTAAAAGACACGTGGCCAGACAGTGTTACAAAATGAGGCCTTCTTCCCCCCTCCGGGCCATCAAATCTGACCTTTTCACTGCTCACAGGGATCTATTGATCAACCGCTGGCTTTGATTCAGAGTACTTTTTGTGTTATATGTCAAGTAGTTATGCACACAATTACAGACTCACTGATTTAGCATGCAGGAATTCTTTCCCTTGCAAATAATGTCCCGTTTTATTAGATATATAGTTGTATTAAGGGCGAGGGGGGAGGGGTTCAAGGTGTACGCAGGCCTCTGTTCACTACAGCCCTGCCCTGATAGAGGGGTCCCTTACCAGCCATGACTGAGACTCACTTGGGCGTGAGGCGAGGGTCTCCGTAGGGAGCATAGGGAGACATGTTTAAGAGGAACTCCTTGGGCGGGTAGGAGCTCCACCTCTGTTGCACATTGCTGCTGTCATTGTTATTCCAAAAGTCTCTGTCTAGATCACTGTGACCAGAGAGAGAGAAGGGGAGAAGAGAGAGACAGAGGTGAGACAGGTAAGAGCAGCAAACAATCAAAGACAGTTATAAAAAAAAAGAAAGAAAAACATGACATATGAGAGAAGTGCTGAGAAACAGAAACACCATATAAAGAGCAAAGTTAAAATACAGTCTCATAACTCTAAAGGTCAGGAGGAGAGCGTTAATAAATAGGAGAAATGTGATACTGTCAGTGCCTATAAAGTCCTATTGTAAATCTGTGCACAGGTCTTAAAACATGGCCACTAAATACATCCGCTCACAGAAAATGAATGTAACATTACATTCATCACATGGTTCTTCAAGATAAAAGCTCAGCTGAAGAAAAGGGTTCAGATAAGTGCTAATAATTTGCATGTCCTGATAGCGTGAAGTATTGGTGCTCGATAAAACAAACCAGAATGGAGAAAATAAAAAGAAGTGACCTGTGGGCTTTATCACTCTGTCAGGGATGGAGAAACAAATAAAACAGAGAGGAGGCAGAAAAGTCAGTATTAACACCAGATTACTGAAAACACACTGAATACAAACTCAGACAATATAACCTGTGAGTAAAATAATAACAAATGACTCAAGTTACATTTACATTCAGTAGATAATATATACATTTTTAAACTTTTGCTTTGCAATTTCATCTCGTCGTGTCTAAAACATCGGCCTTTTTTCAAAATGCCATTTAAAGGTAACTCCTTTTCATTCATAATCCTACATTTGACAGAATATTCAAGCAACTTCCCCACGATTCAGCCTCTTTGATAAACGAGAAATAAAACCCCGTCTCGGGGGCATCATTTCTGCGTGGGCGTTTCAGCCCGTGCAGGGAGCTACAAGATTAGCTTTCCAATCAGAAACAGCTGTTAAAATGTGATACTATCACCACATCGTGGATCATTTCCATACACCCTCACTGACACCTACTTGATGGCTTTATTTTCCCCTCGACCTCGCACAGAATCTGGAGAGCTGGCAGCCTCCACCCCAGGCTTATTCCTCTTCCCCTGCAAAGAGAGACAGAGACAGAGAGCGACAGCAGGGGGGGGGGACAGATCTTAGAGCTGTGTCTTCACCATTGTTTACAAAAGCAGTTTCTACCATTGAAGCGCTCGCTATAGAGGCTTTAGAACAGCAACAGTTTGCAACACATGTTGTAAAAAATGATGAATGAGGGAAGAGCAACAAATTGGTTTGATGCCAGGGCCACAGCCGGCTTCTGAGGACCAACACGTGACGAGGGACCACTTAACTACAATGAGATGCAAAGCCACTCGCACACTCTCACACGCATGACACATGCAGGAACATGTCTTTACACGCAAACAGGGGGAGAGCACACGCCAACACAACGCAGAAGGAGCTTTACATTAGATATAATACAGAGCTGGAGTTCAGACAAAGGGAGCTGCCAAATCTTGGTTTATTACACCTGCAGAGACTTTGTTTATAACTCTGAGTTAAAGAGGCTGTGACATCGGCTACAGGAGCTCCTCCTTAAAAAGTCCTACACGTCCAATGGCAGAACTTGGAGACTGTTTCTGATGCAAGCAATAGAAACTGATGATAGTGAAGAAACCACAAAACACCTGCTTCCTAACACGGTGAGTTATTATTTATTGTAGGAGGTAAGATGTGCCCTTGGCTAAAAAAAATACTCTAAATCAAAATAATGTTGGTATCTACAGGCGTCGAGTGTAAAGCCAGATTCTGGAGACAGAAACAACAATGCGCCAGGAAAAAAGAAAAAAAACACACACTTTTCCAGGTGGATTAAACCCAGCGCTTTTTTATGGAGGAACGTCATTTGAAAGGTACGAAATTTCTGGATAGGAAGCAAAATGCATATAGTTCTATTGTAATACATAAAACAGCTGGTTTTACGTACTCTCTGCTTTTTTTATCCCTTAACGGAAAGTGCTTTCAACTGAGCCGTATACAGTAGTTACAGTTATTGACCCCGGCGTTTTATTGAACTCTGTATTTATTGAACTCTTGAGGGTGATAACACAGAGCCCTTTCCAGCTGAGTCACATAGACTCTTTACTCTTACATAATGTTTTCCCATCATAACCTCACGACAAGGACATGAGGAGCACATACGCCATAAAACGTCCACTAAAAACAGACCGTTCCTCTCTGCATTTGTCAAACCTGCTGTGAAACTAAATGAGAAGTTTTATTCACAATCAAGGAATCAATAAAAGTTGGCCTTGATCCTCTTTGGAGATCTCAGCCCAACAACTGTCTGTTGCTGCAGATTAATTATCTACCTCATCAACTTGACTTAGTTTTAATTACAAATGACATATTTTAACAAAATACGCTGTGTTTTGCATATGTCTCTGCTGTAGAAGTAATCAGCAGGAAATATCGCACCACAAAAAATGAAAAACAAAAGACACAGTGAGAGTACGTTGGATAAACTTCTAATTTCATTTATTTATAGCTTGTGAGTTGCTAATAGTTTGAGGCCAATCTTGACATCATAAAGACCTCAGTTGTGGTTAATTACAGCATCTTGTCTCACAAAGAGTTTAAAATGTTACTGGTGTCTCCTTCTTTTCACAGTTACGACTTAAACTGTTTGTACAATGTATGAAAGGATGTGCAGGAAGGAGTTTTTTGGGATGAAGATGTGTCCTGTGTAATGCCCTGCACACACTCCTCAGGCTATATAATCCATTGCTAAGAGCTCAGAAGACGACAACAGCAGACGGCGTGATGATGCTAAATTCCAGCGCTGCAATCTGCCGTTGAATTTTAATTGTGAAATTAAGTGTCACAGGCAGAAAATCTGTGTTTTACTGGAACTCTTCTTATGTGGTTTCTGTTCTGCTGTTGGTATCTGATGGTGTGTTCAAGGCACAAATTAACAGACAGAACAATTTTCACAAAACAGTGTAATCTGAGCACCCTATTTCCACTCTGGCTTTTCTGGCAGTTATAGAGGTTAAGCCCCTGCAACAGGGACAACTAGAAGACTTTTGGTGTGAAGTCATGTGTAGTCACTTCTTCTGCAGGACGTACCTGACCTGCATTTGTTTGGACTGGAAGAAACTGTACACATACACATGCACAGTGAGAGCATTCACATTAAAAGGCGTCCAGCTGAGCTGTCGCTTCAGGTTCAGACCTCAGAGCCGCTCTGCAGCCACAGAGGAGAAACATAAAGTCTAAAAATGAGGACAGTCTGACATCACGATTTGCTGAGCTGACTGAAAATGTGTTCCTCCAATTATTTATGAAAGTGAGCAGAGTCACTGAAGAGCGCTTGTCACAAATTCGCTAATAAAAAAAACATGACTGTACGACTGTATTGGAAGTTTTACAAACGGAAACAGCAGTGGAAATGTAATCATGACATTATGACACCTTAAAGTGGGTGAGAGTGGAAACAACGCTCTGAGTTAAAGTTGTAAGAGACTTTTTAAAACACTTGAAGGGGACAGTGGAAGTTTTTTGGTACACACCTGTCTAAAGGCTCAGTGTGCCTACAGTATAGATCTCTTTTAATGCATCTTATAAATATTGAGGAGCTGTCTGAAAACCAGAGAACAGATGGTTTCAGGTGGAGACCAACTAGACTGTATGAGTTTATAGTTTCCTCACGCCTAAACAGACACAACAGGTCACTTGTCTAAACACTAAATGACCCATGTGACTGCTCCAGAAATGACTTGCACATGTTTTCTGATCTCCCACTTTTGTGTTTAAAGTTTAGTGGACTGAAAACTTGAAAAACTTGAAAAGTCACACATGCTCACAAAAGTTACTAAACACCTTTGGTAGAGGATAGCACTCAGGCCCTGTTTTAACCAAATCCACTCAATTTTGGCCGTAGCACCTGGTTGTGTGAGTTCTCGTGTAAGGGTGTAGGGTGTCCCAGTACTTTTAAGAGCAAGGGGAAGTGCTTTTCATCCCTTAAAACCACGCCTTAAATCAGAGGGAGGCCAGGTGGAGACTTTGAATGTAGTGCAAGATGAAAAGCGGTGAAGGCGTCGTCTGTTTTCTCCATTTCTTCTTTGTTGGTTCATCAAAACGAGGAAAGAGCCGCACATAGCAGGTAACAACCGCTGGAGAAGGCATTTTCAAAGCTGAATGAAAACCCACTACAGGCTGTGGCTCCTATGTTGTCGCTAAGCGTGACGTAGGTGAACACGTAAGGGTGAGCTCTCTACTTCTAACACTTCTCGCTTCATCGTCAAGGGGTATCTCCCCTTTGGAGGATACTCCAAGTGAAGGGAGGAGAAATGGGACTGGGCCTTGGTCTCAGTCTGTGAACTGTGGCTGCTTGATATTGTGAATATCGCGACAGATATTGAGGTTGATGCTGTGATTTTGATTATATTGTGATTTACTGCTCAGCCCCACTTGCGGCAAACTACAGTTGCTCTTTCTATGACTCCTCCTGTTTCACTTATTTTCTGCTCCTTGTTTTGTCTTAGAAAAAAAACATGCTTAGAAAGGCGAGATAGATATTTTCCCACTAATGCTTAATGTTTATTTCTACATGACATCAGACTTTGAGGATTTCTTTCTGGTTGGGAGATTTGTAGTTCATTTTTTAACTCTCTGATGAGTGCAGCACTTGTGCTCAATAAATGATTTTAAGCAGCGTGCAGCCAGGAGACTTTCAGACACAGCTCGCACAGTGCTGAATGTTTATCTGAATACAGCTTTCAGTGTCCTGCAGACAGGTGGCCTCTTTATGTACCCTACTGTATCTATCTCTAATGCATCCACAATGCACTTTGCTATTATTTATCCTGTCACATCTCATATGTCCAGCTCGATGCAAACATTTTCAATAAAAAACAAAAAAAGCTCCAGGGCCCCGGCCTGATCTGCGCCCACGTCCAGTCACTACACTGTAAACACACACATACACTGAGCAGTGCATACACTCCAGACAGAACAATATTAGACTCAGAGCTTCAGAGAGGGATAGGTTTATAGCAGTCAAGAATATGCTATCAAGTGCACCTCATCTATCATTTAACAGAATCATAAAATCTTCAGGAGGCTGGAGAGGTGAGGATGGAGAAGGTACAATGTTGAGAGAGAGTGGGAGGATGTGAGAAACAAAACGAAAGAGCGAGAGGACGGGGAGAAACAGGAAAAACTGAGTACGACGACTGAGCGGAGGACCAGCTGAGAGACAGGGGAGAAACTGAATATCCAGAATAATGAAGGCGCCATAGCTGCACAGAGCAGGTTAAAGATGCCTCATGAGATGTTGCAGCAGCAGCTGTGAAAGGGATTTTTCTCCCCCTGTTCACATCTCTGAGTTTCGCTGCTTCCTTAAATGCTGCTGTCGCCATGTTTATCACACACCTGGATGCTCAGCAGCACCTTCTCCTCCTCATATCTGTTGATATTCCTCTGAGGTTGTTTCTGCCTCTGCCTCTTAGTCCCTCCCACTCTCCTCCCCCCTTCCACCCCCATTAAACAGCCAATGGCAGGAGACCAGTTGCAGGCAGCTTCATCCCTCCTGGAGCAAATGCTTTCCCATTAATCTTTTTTTCCTTTATGACCTGAAATGTATCATTCATATTTATGTGTTTCATCAGAAGAGTACGTGACTTATCTCTTGATTTTAAACACAAAATCTGACATGTTTATAAGACTAATTTGATTTCCCATTCACGTTTTGTACAAAATGTATTTGCTACCTGGATTATGGCCCTTGGACATATTTAGGCAGCAGAGACACTGCGGTGAAGGTTGAGGAAAGACCACGGGTTCGGTTAAATGTTAATAAGTCAGACTGTCTCATGCTGCGAGCCAGTGTTGACTTTTTCTTTCTTGAAGCAAGATACCAGACTCTCCCTAACCTTAACAAAGTGCTGTGACTGCCTCAATGCAACAGGGCGCTGCAGAAAAAACAAACTAAATGCATTTCAGTGAAGATTTTTGTGGACACATCTGGTTTTGTGATCTCCCAAATACAGTAATTACCACCTGTTTCACGTTGTTATTATAGTTATCTCACTGTTACATTAGAAGATGTAATCTCATCACTGTTGTGCTTCTGCTGTTGCAAACTGGTAGTTACACTATCTGTTGCGATGTCTTCCTGCGTTTTGTCTTCTATATACATACATATAATGTGTACACTTAAGTGCTGATATTATTTTGTTGTTGAATAATATGTGTTTCAAATCTTTGTGTTTTAGATGTTTAATTGGTGATAGAACAATACCGAGTGTTCATTTAACCATGTTGATCATATATCATGTCTTGCAGGAAAGTTTTCTGAGAACTTATCCAGTTTTACTTAGCAAAGCGGCCTTGAAGATAGTGGAGGTATACAAAATAGATCGAGATAACGTGGCCATTTCTAGGCAGTATGATATGTCCTATGAGTACTCTGCGTTGTGCTTAAACACTGATGACTTCTGCTGCCCGGGGAGCTCCTCTCTCATGACTGTGTTGTGGGAGATTGTGTGCCCAACTTGAATAAAGAAACCCTGACTTCAAGATCCTGAGTGTTTTTTTCACTACTTTCTGACATTTCACAGCCAAAACAGTTCATTGAGTAAATATTCAGCTGATCAATGGACAAAGAAAATAATCATTACTCTGTATTAGTGACCTTTCATCCATTTTTGTTCTGTGTTGGTCTTTATTTATTTAACCTTTAGAGGTATTACACAAAAAAAAACAAAAAAAAAACAAGCACTAGTATAATGAGATGTGAGATAGTAAAAAAAAAGAGCGAAGGACTATGAAGGGTAAACTACAGTCACAGCAGAGGTGAGAAAAGAGAGGGATGATCCTGGAAAAAGAAATCAGTGACATTCTGGCAAGGACACGGAGATAAAGTGGCAAAGAGAGACAAACGTGCACCAGTGTTTGGTATAAAAGGAAAAAGGAGGGTGACACAAAGACAAAGACAGGCACAGATAACTTTGAGGGTAAACAAAGATAAGCCACTGGTTTGTTTGACTGGTCCAGTGTTGTTGTTTTTTTTTACTCTTTCATGAACCAAATGTGATATTAAAACCGCTCTTAATGGTTATACAGTATTTACAAATGTAAATGCTGGCCATTTGTCTTTGCTGTTTCGTTGAATATACAAGTTAACTCTGTGTTTCATCAGCTTCTGTGCTGCAGTGACTCCATGAACGGACAGAACGACAGACAGGGATGAGAGAGCGGGACAAAGAGGAGGCAGGGCGGAAGGAAAGCAGGACGGAGTGTAGGAAATGCCAGCAGATAAGAATATATAGGAGGAATTACAGTCACTCCCACAGCAGCCAATAGCTCTGAGTGATGCTCATTAGCATATGAATCATTAGCGCTGGAGGCAAGAAGCCATGATGCACAAGGCTCAGAGCACACAAAGCCGTGTTTACAGAGCACACTAAGGTTTCTGATCATGTTTACTGTCATGGCCAAACATACGGCCTCTCTGTGGCTCCGGTGCCAGAGAGTACAGACCAGAAAACATTATTCAACACATAGCAGGAAATCACAGTATACATTCACTTCAAGGTCACAGGGTGTTATGAAAAATCTGACCGGCTTTTCACTGGACGATTCATTTTCAATGCCGTGGTGTTGTTCAGAAACATGTAGGAGTGAGGTGCTTTCAGTTTGTGTAATGTTGAACAGGAACACGTCACTGAGCACTGAGTATCACATCTGACAGTGAATGTTTGGCCACGTTTTCTGATCGTGTTTCATTCCTTTTTCGATTTCAATGTAGACATTTAATACTCAAGCGTATGGCTTGGTAATCCGACTGCATTTAAAACACATGGTGAAATTTAAATTTCTACTTTTTATATCCTTGTCTGTTTTTTTCCACTGTGTGTTCTTGTCTACTTTTTTCCAGGACTGTTTTTATTGTGCTTGATTTTGTAAAGTGTATTGAGACCATGGTGATTTTACACTAAATAAACTGTACTGAACTGAAAACAGATCGAAATCACCTTGTCCAACTAACATTAGTCTGTGTTCACTCCACAAACAAAACTGGAGATATGGATGAGATTAAGAAAAAGAATAAGAGTGACTTCATTAATTCCCAAAGGGAAATTCATTTGTCTGTATATGGATCAGTTTTACTACCTCTACAGTGTTTTATTTTGGAAGAAGTTGTTTTGTAGTCACGATGGACGGAAAGACATTTTTTAGAAAGAGTGACGCAGACACCCCCCTCCCTCCTCTTGGGTGGGTCGGTCACGACTATCAGACAGTGGTGGATTTGAAATGGATAACAGCCAATTTGCTTAATCACTTGGAACACAATCACTTTACTGAATGTGACGAGCGTATGGCTGAGAAAAAAAGAAGAGATCGACAAGTACTAAAGAAATCCTTCATAAAATCTGATCGAGAAAAAAGTTTAAGATGATCATGATGCTAATAAGAGTTTCATTTGTTTTGTATGAAAAAAAAAATGTTTGGGGATACAACTGATTAGTTTTATTTACTTTATCAGTTAATTGTTTGATTATTAGGTCTAAACAGAAAAGTGAAAATTGTCTCCATTTCCTGAAGACCCTGGCGACTTCTGACAAATCGAGATATTTATAGATGACTGTAATAAATCAGAGTAACAAGGCAACAATGGAGGAAACAAGGCGGAAACCGAGCTCAGATCGTTTAGTTTTAACTCAATTTACAAATCTCAACTGGACAGTAAGTGATGTAAATTTAATGAGTGTTATTAAAAGCTAATTCTGCCTTTGTCAGACACAGAGTTCAGGCAACAAAAAGAAAATGTGAGAACAAAACTTTACACCATCAGCTGCAGCGATATCACATGTAAAAGAATTACATGATCTTCTGCATCTCCTGCTGTTACTGCTGGTCACTTTTCTTCCTCCCCCCCCTCTTATATCTGTTTGGATGTTTTCAACACAAAATTGTCACGAGAACAGGAACACGCTCCGACACTGTAGTTCGCAGAGGACGTCGGCTGAGTTGAGATGACTTTGGGAGTGTGTGAAAAATAAGCATAGTAACTTACCAGTTTACGCTGGCACCAGGTGCAGACGCCACATAGAGCTACCAGCCAAATGGCACACACTACGAACGCAACAGACACCAGGAACACACTGAGAGACACTGAGCCTGAGGGAGAGAGACAAAGGCAGAGAAAGAGAGACACACACATAGATTGGTGGGTATTAGTGCATTTAATGTAACACTTTACATCCTGAGGTCTAAAGTCGGTTTAGCTGTTGAAACTCTACAATGTGCGACAAAAACCCCACAATTTTCGAGGTGGGGAGGTGACACGAAGGTATAATCAGGAGCGATGCTTTGCAATGTGCCTTCCTTCCTTCTTCCCTCCCTTTCTCCATTCATCTATGTCATCTGGCATCTGTCATCAGCGAGACACAGAGAGAAATGAAACAAGAGTGAGGGGGGAACGACACAAAGGCTCAGAGATTGCTTCATGCTCATGCTCGCTGCATGTATCAATAGGAGATCCGCCCATGTCAGGAAGAGATAATATCATGGGGCCAGAAGCCATGCAATTACCAGCTTCCGTTTTCCCTCTTCTATCTCGTAAATCCTTCAGCAACTTTGTTCCCATCTTGACAGATGAAAACTTCCTTCAGTGCCTTCCATTCCTCATCTCTATTTCTTTCAATTACTGCCTCTCAACAATGCTGTTCATTCAGTTATCTGCCACCTTGTCTGCCAAGTGATTCAAAATGCAGCGGCACGCTGGAAAAACAATGTCGACAAACAACGAGCTCGGAGCTGCCTCATCCTTTTTTCTTTGCAGAGCAGTCCATTTTTTAGGAGTTTCCCCTCCACCTGAAATTCTAATCTGACAGCAGGTTCTCTCCGTTATACCTCCATCTCTCTTCTCATCCCACCTG
>OMNW01015620.1:20015-38776 GCA_900303245.1 Selene dorsalis
CCTGAAGAATGACATTTTTACAGGTGTAAGAAAAAAAAATCACTTCTCAGCCAAACAACCTCCGTTCATCAGTCACATACTGTTGTTTACACACAGGTGTGTCCAGACCGAGCACCAACCTCCAAGGCTGAACAATGAAGCCAACATGGAAGTACCAAAAACTGCACATCTCAACAAGCAAGTCAGTCTCCACAGACATCCAACTTTACAGCAGGAATAAACATGCTACAACCAAGATGGTGACCGTGGGACCGTCTATGGTCCAGACTTATATACATCTCAGACGACAAAGCTGAGCAGGCTGAACGAATCCAAAACCGTAACACCAAAAAATTATCTGTATCAATTGTGAATCGGCCAGTCGCAGTCAAAGATTACTGATATATGGGGGTAAAATAAAAAACAAAAAAACGTTTGGGACATCACTGGTTTGGTGAAACTGTGTTGTTACCTGTGACGTAATTCTGAAGTTGTGACCAAAGTAGGTTTTGTCACCAAAATGTAATCACTCCATCCTCAAGGCCAAATGTAGAGAACTTAAATGTGTTACTGAGATATTACATTCACAGGACTGTCCACAAGATGAATGACAGCGCCAGCGGTTTCTGTGAGTGCTCCTATACATTCAGTATGTTCAAATAGCAAAACCTAATGATGACTGAAGCAAAGGAGGGAGTCAGACGTTAGATTACATTATATTAGATTATAGAGGATGTTCAGATGAATCTGTGGGTGAACAAAACATCAGACTTTGGGTTTGTTATCTGTTTCAAATAGTCATTCCTTAACCTTAACCATGTGTTTATTATTATTATTGAAACCATGATGGCGAAGTCCGAGTATTTTAGCAAAGTGTTTGTTTAATCCAACCTGTTATCTTTCCCTAACACCACCAAGTCAATTTTTTATGCCTGAACCTAAAATTATAGTGTCATAATGGTTGTAATGGCAGTGGCAGATCCGAAGTAACTCCATCTGCTTAATGAGTCGCATTAAACCCAAAACACAGCTGAACTAAAGCGCATTAGAGATACTAAAGTGTGGGTGAGTGGTGAAATGTCTTACTGTGAACACGTAGCCGAGGCACAGTTTACCTTAATACAGCGCGACATGGTTAGAGGGCGTCCGTCCACTGTAGCTCCAGCTGAAAATCAGGATTTATTTCACATTTGTGAATGAGACATGAGTTAGATAAATCTCTCTTGCATTCATAAAGTTCAGTGTAAGTTGAGTTTTCCCATTTCACCTGCCATTTGTTTCCCGTCGTCTTTCCGGAAACATACACTCCCTAATGCATGCCAGCAGATTTCATTACACTCCTGCCAAACCGTCGCTGTGACGCTGCGACTCTGTGACTCTGTGACTCTGTAACCCTGCGTCTCATTCAACTGAAACGTCAAAACCACTCGCTCTGTTGCCTGCTCCTTACTCAAGCCAGGTCTCACAGGGGATGGGCATCCAACAACACTGGCGACTTTCCAATTTAAACAGCATTTTTCCATTTCAATACACAACATCTGAGTATGACTAGTGCCGGGATCAAACAAAGAGCAAATTGCTGCAGTGGCGAAAAAGACCATGTTTTCTTATACATGTGACCTCCTGTAAACTGGCTGTTGTTTGCCATCTCAGAGGGACGTGATGCTGCACAGCCATGACTGACTCATTACCTTACACACTTGACGGGCAGGTGTGTTTATCCAGGCAAAACATCTTAACAGTCTGCAGGCAGACCCATCAAAATGTGTGTAAGAGCTGTGATCTGTTGTCCGTAATGAGGAGGATCCAGAGGTTTACTGTGTGCGACAAGCCAGGCTACGGGTGAACGGACACAGCTGAGGAGTCATTATGACTCACACAGAGATGCTGAAGAGTAGGACTGGAGATGAAAGCCGGGTTCTTAGGGAGAGGTTAAAAACTCTCACGGAGCGGAGTGAACTGAATGAAACACAAAAACAGATGCCTGCTTAAAAAGACAGCGAGAGCAGACACAGCGAGCGAGGTGAGGAAAACAAGTTAGTTTCATTATTATTTACCTACTAATTAAGCTTCACTCAACACAATTTTAGATGTTGTTATACTGCAACTTCTTACACAGCATGATCGGATAATGACATATAATGTGGTTTGTCAATTTCATAGTCCATTTATTCAGAATTCTGCTGTTGTGATGAAGGATGAGCATGTTAATGATCTTTTTTGTCAACAATTTGCATGAAAAGATCCTCAAATAAATTCACTACTCATACTACCCACATTTTTGTCTTCAGAGGGGATATATGGGCTCGGAGCAGGTCAAGTATGGAAGGTGGAAAGCATCAAGACTGACTTGCACATTGGGGATTTTGACCTAAGTTGCCAATTTACGTATATAAATGATTTACACTGATATATGGTGGTGATTTTTTTAGTCTACCCCAAATAGTGGGTCACCACACATAATGAGGCACCTTTGAGGAGAACTACGGTCATACACACTCAGCGATGTGATTCACAATATAAATCAAGTCATCCATGCATTTAGACCATTCATATATAAAATGCAATTCTGCGGGTGAATATCAAATCGTTTTAGGGAAAAATGTTTCAAATTTGAACCCAGATAACTTTTACTGTTGGGTATAGCACGGTCACTACGAACAGCTCTTCCCTATAGCAAAAGAAAATTACATAACCAAACCTCTAATCTGTGCTATCATGCAAATGGAAGTTGAAATCAGCTCTATTTACAATATATAAGATCGACTTTGTGGACAAGATGTGACTAATAACTGCATTGTCTCTACAGTTGTTAGTCATAAAATGCAACCCTGATCCCATGAAAAAAACAAAACAAACCCTAACCCTGCCATTGCAGCCTGAGTGAGTCCAATTCCCTTTTGCACTATTGCCTCATAGAGACACTGTCATCAGTCCTCCCAGCTCTGAAAAACAGTCTTGTAATCTGGCATATTGCAACCCACTTGCCTGAGTTTGAGGTTATCATTTGTATTGAAGGGAAAGTAGTCTTGTGAGTTATTTTTATAGATGCAGTTTCATTATGAAGTCTTGCACCAAGTTGCTGTCTTTTTGCAAGAGCTGGAGTTATGGTTGATTTACTGGACAAGATGATCCAGCAGTCTCTTCGCTAAACGCCTCGGGTTGTTACAAGAATAGCTGTTAACTAACCAGCTACTCCGAAAGAACACATCCTAATTTTTAAGACTCTTAGGATTTGGAGCAATTTACGAAGTGTTATAGCAGTAAACATTCCTCCTGTTAATTGACCTCTGGGTGTGCCGATTGTTATTCAAAATTATCTAATATACCCAGCATAGAGGAAGTTGTGATATAAGATCTGGATCCTCGGGAGTTCACATTTCTCCATGGATAATGGGACAAACCGACATGGTCTGTCCCATTTCAGAGACTCGTCCAAATGCACTCAACAAAACAAATTCAACAGTTTCTACTAATCCATTGAGCTTGTAAAAGCAGGACATATTTACAAAGCATGTGTCTGACCTGTATTCAGCTTTCTAGGGTTGTGATGGTATGTTTGAATGAACAATTTTTTGGACTGTAAATAATAGTGTGAACTAGAGTGGATCCAGTAGTTCTGCTGTAAACACTGATCTGACAGTGAAGCAGTTTGTAGATGTAAAATGGGTTGATGAGACAAGTGAGAGAAATTTCCAAATTTTGTGGGGGAAAGCTGTTTCTGAGTTCACCATTACTTTACAGCAGAATACACCGACACCTGCCAGTGAAACATGAGGTAAATCTCTCAAATGTAGTACAAACATTGGTATTCTCAAACATGCCAATCAGTGGCAACACGTGCACCACCTGTCCTAAAAGCAAATCTGTGCACAAACACATCAAAGCCAAAACAAAGTACAAGGTGATTCTGCAACTCAGAAATTGAATTTTGGATTTCTTTTCTTTTCTTTTTTTTTTACTATACAAATCCTTTTGCAGCTGGCCTGGAGAGAGTGCCAGGAGACTGGCAGATAGGACTGAATACATTTCTCTGCAACAGAATACAGAGAGCCAAGTTTGAATCTCTGGTGTGGAGAGGATTTGCTTCTGCTCCACCTTCAGGCCACCAGCACAGTTTCTCTGGACGAGCCCACTGTTGTTGTGTGAACAAATATTCTCTATGATGAGGATCCACATGTCAAACCACACGTTCCCCCAACAAGCATCCTCTCTCCATCTACCAGAGCATGGTCCCAACTCAGGATGACACTTCCACTGCAGGACTGGTGAACTGGAGGTAAGTGCTTTCGAGGCTTCTTTAAACGTCTTTTCTTTTGTTTCTGCTTTACTTATATTTTGATATATGCTATTCTGATTCAGTTTCTCTGTCTTTTTTTAATATATGTATATATCTGTATATATATAGATATAGATATATATATATAAACCATTTCTGGGTGTGTAAGATGGAGGGGGTCCTACTTGTTTACAAAATGGATAATCAATGTATAATGACAAAGGGACTAAACCTTGAACCTTTGATGAAATATCACATATAGTCTGGTGTTCCTTAATTACTCTTCCTACCTGTAACTGTTCGTGACTTGTAGATGTAAAATATAATAAAATTTTATTATCGTCTCTTTTAGGGGATTATACAGTACGATGTGAATGTTGAAAGGCTCTATGGGGCTGAAAAGGTGAAACATTATTACTTTCACTTACTGATAATAAACTGTAAATAAATGCCTGGCTTCAACTCGATTCTTTGAAATGTACTTGGAAATTGAATTACAGTCCTGCCGATTATCGAAGTGTGGCAAACTTTTATGTCGAAGGCTTAATATGCCCCAAAGTCTGACAATATCATACTTCAGAGACTGAAAATTGACTGAGGTGACAGAAGTTTAATGTGGGAACAGTTGGGGCAAAGAAATGAAAAAGATGGAGAGAGAGTTTACAATTGGTTTAAACAGCTATAGTCTGCCTGCAGTGCTCACACACGCTGAATATAAAATCCATCCTTGTCTCTTTCTCTCTCTTTTTTTTTGCCTTGAAATAAAAATAATTCTGTGTTTTTTGGAGGATCACTGCACCTGGTCCCATAAGTGCGCTGCCAATCATCCCTAAGAGCAGATGGAGCTGCCACAATACTAGTGATCTTCACAATACAATGTCCAGTTTGATGCAATCCCACAGGAAGCTGCAAATAAATTTCTCTTTTTTTCCAGGGAGATGATATTTTACTAACACAGCCACTTACACCGATCAGGTACAACATAATGACCACCTGCTTAATATTGTGTTGGTCCCCATTTCGCTGCCAAATACGCAACAAACTGCGATGCACTGTGTGTCCTGACACCTTTCTATCAGAGCCATCACGAACTTCTAACCCAGATGAAAGACCTGAATGCATGTCTGGGACTTAACACCTTTTCTTTGAGGCAAATGTTGTGTAATTTCCCTCTGTCAATATAGTGTCTGTGCCCCTAAAGTCACACCTGTGGACTTGTGCCAGGATTCAAATTCTAATCTTCTCAGTGAAACATCACTGCAACGATAAGATCGGTCTTCTATTTCAGCTCTTCCGCTGTCTGTCCGGGTCCTGTCTGATCTGTCTCTTCCTCTGTATCTTGCCTTCTGTCTCTTCTTTCTCAAAGACACAAAAGGCAGATACACACACAAGCCTGCACACACACATCTACCCCGTTATGCAATGTGATGTGTATACGTTGAAGATACGACTCCGGAGAACATCCCACATCAGATGTAAAAAGAATAAAATATTCACAGCTGATGACTGTAGAAATCAGGCCAAACTGTACCTTCCTCCCTCCCTCTTTCCTTCCCTTCCTCCCTCCATCCCTCCTTCCCTCCCCACGCTCTCTTATTACCAGGCACAGCTACAGACAGCCAGTAGTTCTGGACCATGAAATGAGGCAAGCATGCGGTCAGCAGTTCAACCTAAGAACAATTTCCTTCTGCCAAGTTATTTTGTTTACTCAACTATGAGACGAAGCTTTGAGACCAATATTATATTTTACAAGAACAAAACACAGAGTTGTGGTGAGACCAGATAAATCTCCCGCCATGTTTATAACCCCACATAAAAACAGAGTCTAGGTTGTTGAGATTGTCACTGGCGAATTTAAATTTTCACCTGATAATGGCGCTACATGAAAAGTCAGGGGCTCAATAAAGTTGGTCAAATGGTTGTAGTCATGGCTTGACCACAGCACCTTCAGTGTGGATAGTTGCAGAAAATGGCATCCAGTGTTATCCAAATAAAAAGCCATGGGTAACATGGCTTCTTATTGTCACATCAAGGACACTCAGAACTCAAAGAAGAGGGAGTTTAGAACTGTCAGTGAAGGAGAAGATGAGGGCGACACGAGAGGAACTGAAAATGAAGGTGAATGGAGTCTTAGGAGGAAAAAAGGAGGAAGCCGGAGCTGCAACTCCAACAAAACAACATGCGGCAGGTCTGGAGGGGCATGAAGAACATCTCTGGTTTTGGACCAGCTGGCATCAGAGGAGCTGATGGACAATGTCCATCTTTATGCTTATTTAAAAAAGTCCTCTTGTCAAGCCCCCTGAGGGTTTTTGGACTCCCTTACATGTCTGCTCTGTCTAGTGTTAATTGCATTGCTTTTACTTTTTAATGGGTGCTAAATAAACAAACAAGATGAAGCTCACGAAGATGAGAAATACATGAAAATTGTGACCTGAGGGAGGGAAAGGAGGAAACGTGATGGTATTATCAAAGCAAGGACATGGTCTGGGCACCATGAATGTAAAGAAAGTTTATCGCAATCTGTGACAATCGCAGCTGTGACATATTTCAGTCTGGTTCAAAGACTGACTGAATGACACTGACATCTATAAAGCTATGGAGCTAGCAAAGCCGGAAATGTACATTAATGATCAAACATTTATTACAAATACTGTCTCCTTGCTCCATAAATCAACCTTGTCCAACAAAAAGTTTATTCACCACACTCCCCTGATTGTGAAACTCCTTACCTTATACCTACATCTACCTACTTCTCAGCATCACTCAGTGATTCCTAAACTCACGAGAGCTTGAGAAGAAGCTGTCAGGTTGAACGCATTCAGGCTTAAAACGCCTTCAAGAAAACACACACCTCTTGAAGTTTAACTCTGTCAACGTCTTGTCACCCACCTACTGTTTTTTCGGCAGTAACATAGCAACAACTGCTCAGTAGCATACTTACTAGCGCGTAGCCTGGAGCGGTGTGACTGGCATTTTTATACCGTGCCCTCTGACTGTCACCTTAATCACATAAACACAACAGGAAGGTAGGAACAAGAGTCAAGCAGAGCAGACTCACACACAAACCCCACTATACACTAAATCTTTAAGCCTAAACCAGACAAAGCGTATTACACAGGGCACACGTGGTATATCTACTTTGTCACACTGATTTTAAAAATGTAAAGCTGAATAAGGATTAATGTCAGACAGACTGTGTAGTCAAGCTGGTGTGAAGGATTTCTGGATTTCAAGTGATGGAAATACACATATGCATGCATATATCGTAGAGGAGGATTAATACTGTATTTTTGACACCAGTATCAATATTTGAGCATTTACAAAAAAAAATGTATATAAAAAAAAAAAAATACTATCTGACAACAGTCATTTTTAACTCGGTTACAGCCGAGGTCATGGTATTAACACAACCTATGTTTGAGCGTTTTTCTCACTTGCGGGTCAATAGCAGTAAAGTCATTCATAATGTCACTCATTAAGGGTCACATGTAAAGGTCTGAAGTCAGTCAAATTTAGCAATAATTCAGTCTAGTAAATGGACTGGATTGGGAAACACTGAGAATGATATATAAAAAAAAGAGGTGGTTATTTTATGATTACCTACAACCTCTAAACAATGAGTAAAATGTAACAGGTGTTTAATTTTTTTTATACTTGAAGTATCAGGACCAGACTTTTTTTTTCAATGCAATTTCCTGCGACTTACTGGCAAACATAAAAATGATAGCAATCTGTAATGAGCTAAAATTGACTGATAACAATGGCCACGTCAAAAACATACCTATTAAATATTTTATCTGCCCTGTGTATCGGCTCAGTGGGAGTGAGCTGGGTCCAGAGGTCCAGTCACCTCCTGTGGACATGCAGCACTGGCCTTATTAGCTCAGTCGTACAGTAATCAGCAACCGAAGGTGGAAGTCACAGTTTCTACCAGTGTCGTCACTTTAGGGTCCCTGTGAGGAGTGTTTCATGACTTCATTACTGGCACTTAGACCTGAGAACAGTGTTAACCCTGCTCCACAGTGCTATGATGGACTGCTGAGCTGAGTGGCTTTGACAGGGAAGTCCATATGGACACACTTGCTCCAGCCCCACCGCCTGACTGTCTCTCTGGGAGTCTGACTGGGTGACTCTGTCACTGCTCTTCTTAGATCCACCTGTGTGGCCTTGAGTCTACTGCAGCGTCCACTCCCCCCCCGTTGACCTCCTCTGTTCACTGAGGGAAGACATAAAACATCTCCAGTGACACTCATGCATAAAGACAGACAGATGCACGCTCATCTGGGTTGTGATATACAAGGGCTAGTGGAGTCTGTGTGTGGGCGGTTGACCAGATAGGCTGGATGTTACTACCCTGTGATACAATCCTATAGGAACAATCAAACATTGCATGGTCAAGATTGTGGTTTACAGGATAGAGGACATTTGTCTTCACAGTTACAATAATACAGTTGAAGAATTTACTGGTTTCAAATAGGAAATGAAAAATAGCCTCTTGTGTCAGAGTTCTGCATTTTGTTGATTAATCCTTTCACCTGAACTCTGCTTTTATTGATCTTCATATACTGCATTGTCTGTCTTCATCCTTTGCCTCTGTCATAATGCCTAATTACTATTACTAATAACATGACTGCACAGACAACCTATAGGGTCATTTTTCAGGGGAGACTTGTTCTGGGATGTGTGTGTGTGTGTGCCTTTGTGAGTGTGCTGGTGAGTGGCTTTGAATCCAGACAGCCTCAGGACCATTCAGATCATCAGTCGTGATTGTGTGTGTCTGTCTTACAAATGAAGGTCTTGCTCATGGGGGGAGCAGCACTGTCATCTGACGCTCTAGCTTGCAGCCATTAACGAGCACCCATAGGACACCTCCTCACCCATTACATCAGGGTCACTTTTAAAGGTGGCCATGTTTTTCCATGACTTCAAGGTCAGAATCTGAGGAAGGAACTGGACTGCGCCATATTTTTCTGCTGACTCTGTGTTATTATTACGGTAACAGTCGATGCTCATTATACGATGACAACATCAGAGATATGAAAATGATCTGCTGGCCTCTGAGGTGTGGTTTTAGGTCATGACTACTCTGACACACGTAAAAACCTATGTAGCTGTGGTGGAAGCAAAAAAAAAAAAGAATAGATACAGATGGGTACATCCAATGAAGACATTTCCGCCCGCACTAATCAGACCCACAGTCGATCTTACACTATGTCCAAATCTACGCTGGCTCAACGGTGAACTCTGGGGAAATTGTGGCCCTGTCATTTATCTGAGACTCTTCAGCTCACTCAGCGGCTGCAAATCTGAATTATAGCAACAAAAGATTACTGCAATTGAGCCACGAGAGCAGAATCATCCTTGAGAAATTTTACAGGAGTCTGTGTTGAGGAATCAGCCCTGAACTTAACAGAGATTCTCCGGGACTGAATGCGAGAGTGATTTTACTTTCCAAACACTGAAAATTTAAAGCTATTACAACAAACCTTTGCTGACTGTAACCACTGAATATCTCTGATATTGGAGACAAAAAGAAACGACCGAAGGAGCCATTTGACTAAACACTGAAATGTCAAAAACTTAAAAACAAACATCAAATAGATGAAAATCCTGGTTACTGTCTTTGCTGCTGTTGTTTGTGAGATGGAGTATCAGAAACCGTTATTATACTCTACACTGTTATAAACCGAAGCAGCAGCGAGGACTGAGACTGGGAACTGTCACTACCTTGTATATCTTTTGAAGTCCAAGCCAGAACTCTCTAAGCCGATAAAACCCCAAAGCTCCACAATAAGCCACCGAAGACTTGAGACAACTGTTTTCACAGGCTGAGTATTACTTCCGATGACCAGTAAATCCACACGTGTAAAATCGGTGGTGTGCTCCTTTAAAACTGAAGAATAGTTTAAATCTAGGGTTTCATACTGAGAGAGCCATTCATCACATTTGCTTAGGCAGATTAATGGAGGTGAAACAACATAATTTATAATCAGTGCATTGATGCAGTGAATGAAGAAACGTGATGATAGGGGTGTATTGTGGGTTTTGAGAATGTTATGTGAAGCATGCATTTTCATTGGCAGTGTATGGAAGTTACAAATTATATAGTATCTAAAGAATAATAAGAAAGAAAGTCCAATAACTGAGCTATTAACGCATAATGCATTAGTTTCCTGTAAGTCAAGAAGTGAATATGAATCGACCTTGTTGAACTGCAGCATTTTGGAGTTTGGCTGGCCTTACAATTTACAAGGTGATTGTCCATTTAAAGCTAATATAACATTGCCCGGTACTTGGGTGTCATGCAAATGAACAGACTTTCAATATTTAATCTTCAAAATTAAAAATATGACTTTTGTAGCAAAGGCCCGTGAGCTATTTTCAATAGACACCAGAGGCAGATAGTTTTTTTTATTTTTTATGGCTGGCTCAACTATTGGCTTTTTATATTGGTTTTGCATTTATACTGCAAACCCCTGCACAGAGATTTTGCTTGGTTAAAAGCCACTTGGAGGCAAGCCAGCGGGCAGTTAAGGAGACAGTGTTGTTGTTTGAAATAAATGAACCCAGATGAGGATAAAAACATTCAGGAACTGGAGTCTTGTGTCTCCTTCAATTTTAATGATTTCCTCATCCAAACTGTGAAATTTAGCAAAAAAAAAAACTTAAAAAACTTAAAGGAGACATATTCTGTGTATTTTACTACTTTTTCCTTTTGAACACCTACAGAGTAGTTCTGCATGATTTTCAGCTCTAAAAACTCCTAAGTTGTCTCGTACGGATGTCACGAAAAATCCACATTTAAACCACTATGCAGCCACCTCCTGAAACGCTTCGTTTTGGCTGTTGCCCCCCCGCTTTCCTCCAATTGGCTTGCTCAGTGGAGGCCCACATGTGCTTGTTTACCTTGCGTTGTTAAATACATACCGGTCTGCTTTACAAACACGGCCAGCTACGAGGTGCGTCCGTATGTGTTCGACCTTGAGTCTGACCTACAGTTTTCATCTTCTGTGGGGAAGGAAAACAGTTGTGATTTTCTATATAGATGCTGGTTGGGGGGCGGGCGTCCTGGGCGTGTTTTGGCCAGATCCCTTGCGGTTTGGGCATTCGTCCTAATTGGAAGGTTCAGCATGGACACATGACATTATAACATTGTTAGGATGTTCTAAAATATGGAACAGCATAATATTTCTCCTTTAAACAAGAGACAGTTAACCTGGTACGTGGCTGTACCATGTATGAGGTGTGAATTGTGGGTTGTGGCTTCGGGCGTGTTACAGTCAGTCACCTTGCTGCCCTGGTTTTCTAGCTACTCGGGGGCTGCACTTGCACTTCCAATTCACTGAACCTCGCCTTCATTACAGCACATAAATTCCTGTAGACATGAAATATGAAGAAGGGAATAACTACTATGTTACATAATCTGCAAGCCACATCAATGATCAACCACGACCAAGAATGTCATCTGTGTTAAAGTACAGTGCATAGTCTTTTTTTTTCTAAGATTACAAAAGAAATCTGCACTGAAAAAAGAAATTATACCCACAATGTTCAAACTTGGACAGTGATGGATTCATGTAAAAAGAGTAGTAGGTCTTTAATCTTCCAAAAATATCACACAGCAAGCAAACAAAGTTTTAAAATGCAGCCATGGTTCAACCACTTGGGAATTCAGGGGACACACAGTCCTTATAAACTTGACATGGTAATGTGCCAACATTCACCTGGATGTTTACTCTGCAGACCTCACCGTGCAGTCCCCGAGGCTACGAATGGAAGGAGCTTTAAGAGCCTTAAATAATTTGGAAGGGGAGCAGTAAGTGAACTACAAAACCCAACCAGGTCACTGACAAAGTACAAATGACTAAGGATATTCAAGTCATAGTCCACAAACACAAATTGTTGCTTTATGTATTACATTACCTGAGTTCCTCCTCGGCTCCTGTCATAATTACTACAGCTACTAAAAGTTGCCTAACAATAAAATGTCAGTATGAATTGCAACACACTGTTTGCACAGACAAGCTGCCGTCTTGTTTTGTTTCTTTGCCCAGAGCAAGTACTTAATACATGAAGTAAAACAGAACTAGTAAAAGTAAAACCATGTATTCCATAATGCTTGAGCATATACCTAATAATCTGATCATTACAAGGGCTATCAATGCCAGGTTTGTCCTGAGAGGGATGCTAAAAGAAGAGCCACAGTGTCTCTGCAATCGAAAGCACTTGTTCCTCTAAGAATATAAATGTGTTCAGTGAATTTTAAAGCAATTTGCTTATGAGATTCTGACATCTGTCAAGACGTGAGGTGATTCTGTTTTGATGGTAGTGCTACAGGTCACCTAAAACAGTATTACTCGTCTGTGGATAATGACTATACACGGGGGCTGTAATAGAATTTATATTCATTAATTACAAAGACACCTTTCTGTGGCCCAAGAAATTGGTCAGGGGGAAAATTTGACTTGATGGCATTGCGCAATCACCTAAATACCTGTGTGACATCCTCTGGAAATGATGAATATGCAAAGCAAATAGTGCCCAGCTAAAATATTACAGCATGTGTTGACTGAAAGACTGGCACTGCAGCATCCAGCAGTTATCAATAGACCCTGCTATATATGAGGAGGACAGGTTTCTTGGTTTATTGATAAATTTGCAGCCATACCCAAATCGTTTTCTTCAGTTCCTCCACATTTTGCAGAAAATGGCTGTGTTGATTCAGCATTGTGACAGCTGGATGTTTCTAGGTAGGTTGGTCCACCAGGACATTCTTCATTACTTCATTACAACCACTGTAACTTCAGTCTTCAATCAATACTGCTGTGATTTGAAGAACAACTCTTTAAAGACCCGAGAGGTTTCAGGGTTAGATGTGCCTTAGTCCTACTGCCAACCCAGTATATTTTTAGAGAAGTGTACCGCAACTGTTAACGGTCTTGGAAACCTCACAGATGAGAGAGGGCATCAGATGGGGTGCGCTGACTTCATGTTTGCAAAACTAATATCCATGAAGGTGTCTTTTTCATGCCCTCAATCCACGCATCTCGCCTCTTCTTGCCCACTTTGCCTCTCTCCTGTCAGCCAGCTTTGGTTCCCTTAGCCCTATGTTGGATACTTGTTACCTGAGACATGCCCTCTGAATGTGTGCGCCTTGTTGAGTTGTTTAATCTGGTCTAATCCCTAAAGAAGCTTGAACGGTTTAAGTGACATTAACTGTGACTTAATGCTGTTTTCTTTTTTGCTCTAAATAAGGATGAAACGTACTATCATGTTGGCTTGATCCAGACTTAAAGACTGGAGGGGTCTACTGTGTTACTTTAAATCCATCAGTTCTATATTATGTCAAACAGCTCAGCTCCACCAACAGTGTTTGTTTGGAGTGCTTTTTTTTCATAGACCAACAGCCTGTTCTAGTAGGAGATATGACTATAATTGGGCACAGAGGAGACTACAAACAAGGAAACTTGTTGTTTAACTATATTCCTCTTAATTTGTTCATTCATTTATTCACCATGAAAAAAATGCTGTTCAGAAAGTTTGTTCCAAAACTTGTTGCCTTCATCCTCTGTCCATTTCATCTCAAACCAGCTCCACTGGATTTAAGTCCTGAGACTAGTACTGGTGCTGGTTTTCCACATTGTTATGGCTATGTTGGCCAAATCCACGTCTGCCAGCACACACTACACTTTGGTGGGGAATGAAAACCAGGTTGTTACCAAAATCTTGCAAAACAATGTCAAGTCACAAAGACTTGTTCTGACCCACCCCAACACCTAAGCACATTTTGAAGCACACAGAGTTTGTGCGTAAAAGGCTCTGTGGTACATATGACTCTCTTGACAATGCGCCCAAAAATAACAGTGAACTGCGTCACTGACTTAAGACCAGGTTTTCACTGGTCAGCCACTCATTTACTTTCCACTTCTCCATGATGCCAGTGTGCCAACAATCATCGTGACTCCTGTGGTGTGCTTTTCAGAGGCCAAGAAATGAACCGTCTGATACTTCTATCAATAGTGTGTGTGCAAACTGCATCAAGTATTCACTATTATTTTAGACCTGCAATTTACTTTTCAACCATGCACTGAGGCACATATTCGTCTCCAGATGCTTTAACAGAGATCCCATTAATTGAATAGTGCAGTTTAGGAGAAATCAGTCACCGGTGTGGTTACCTCCAATTAATCAGGTCGACAGCATGTAATTTCTCCAACCAACCATCAGTAATATGTCTGCGTGTGATTTTCCTGTGAAATTAACAAATATTCTCCAATGCAGCAACTATATTTGAATAATTAATGTTCTGTCTTGTTGGTAAATATTATTTTCTGTGGCGAGCACCTTGCACACAAACACACAAACCTATTTCCTTTGTCCCACCCTCCTCAGCAATTAAGTTCAATGAGTTGCCCACTAAGACTGTGAATGCAGCTGGTCAAATATTCTTATTCAAACAATACTCATTCTGGTATGAGCTCCATTCATTTCCATCCATCCTTTCACTCAGCGCACAGTGGGATAGACTCCAGCACAGATTTTTATAACTAGGTATTGTAAGGGGATGAAAGGATGATTGAATATGAATATGAGTAACTCCACACTAGAAGAAAAGCACTGGCTCACTGGGTTTTCCTTTTTTTTTTTCTTTTTTTTTTTTACTTGGCACTTCTGTATTTGCAGTGCATAGCAACATGAATGCTGTTTGCGGCAGAACCTGAAAGCAATCCTGACTCATGTTTTTCTCCAATGGAAGATTCCTGCCAGTGCCTTCTGCTGTTTTAACTTGGAATACACAATTCACAAACAGTTGCTTGGCTCTTTGTTTTGTTTTTCAAATTTCCTCGTGCTTTGCCGTTACTGGGGGCACGCTGGCAACATCAGCCAAGGCCACATGTGGCTTCCGCGCTGTGTGTTTCCCCTCAGCGTGTACTGTTTATAGAACAGTATATCTTGTTTTGAACAGCCATATAGTGAACTGTTGAGTAACGCAACACTTCAACATCACAACAAGGACAGGGTTAAACAGCTTTGCCAAAATACATTTACCTAAAACTGTGACTGCGTGCCTTTTTACTGCATCTGCTGTTTTATTTCCCTGAGTGTATCACTGTGTCTGAAAACACTCTCGTTCGCCACACCACAATTGGAGACAATTTTCATTCAACTGTGGGAACTCCATGAAGCATAAATTTTGCATTTGAAAGCCAGACACTTATAATGGCATAAAGGAAGAATGCAAGGCTGGATCTTTTAGATACAGATGAGAACTGCTATGTATGAAGTGTGAGCAGACAGTGGCCTGGCCGACCGAGATGGTGACATGGTTCATTCTCTGCATGTAGCAGCAGATGACTGCTTACCCAGAGGACACTGGGCCGCGCAGGGAGCCAGACAGACCTGCTAATGCTGGGGCAAGACTCTCGCTCCTCATCTTCCAGCTCAGCCACGCTGACCTCATTTGTTGCAGAAGTGTAATTATAAAATCTTGTACGTGTCATGGGGATGGCGGTTCTTTGTTGAAGAATAGTAAGCGTCGACTTCCACTTATCCATAATTCTGTCTCGTTCCTTAGTTAGGAAGGTAAGTAATTGCACTTTTTTTTCCCTTTGATGTTGTTAGGTAATTAATTTTCTGCAGCATATTTACTTACTTTGTTATACTGCCCACTGTGAGGCTTCATTTGTAGCAAGCTGATAAGGTATACATGGATGTGACAATATGAGATTGCTTAGAATAACCTCAGAGGTACTAAGGGGGAAAACTATATATGGGTAACATCATGCCTTGAAGAAAAATGTGATATGTGTTATGAAGCCCGGTAATGAGGAGGCACAAGACAGTGAAGAGTTTCATCTGGACTGGCTCATAAAATTTGGCTCTGTAAAACCATGGCCCTGTAGTTCCCTGTAAATAATTAGTCGTCATTAAAGGTAGAACTAGAATCGAGGTGGAATCCCTTGTCATGATTAATTAAATGCAGTCTCTAATATGTCATATCTAATTCATAAGAGAAGTCAAGCTCTTTCCACTGAGCACTACTTTGCAGCAGCCACGGGGCATGAGGATGGTAACCTAATGCAACCTGCCATTAAATGCATGACGCCGCTGGATATTAGCAATGATTTTCCCTGTTCTTTAGAGCTATGGGTGCATCTGTGAGGATACGGGCACAGGATGAGCTCCATCCAATATAAAATGACATTGACACTGAACATATGGGAACACAGAAATGCATTGATTTTTGCCCTACCGTTCCTATAATGACAAGATGCAGCAGTTAAGACATGCAAGACTGAACTAGCCATTATTGTTTGTGACCTGCTATCTCCTGTGGTTTGTCACTGGAGGTGAAAAACTTTTTCCTTCTTTCTTTTTTTATTTATTTCTATTTTAACACAATGCATTTTGAGTTCTGGCTGAGTCTGCGACAGAAAAGGCTATAGGATGTGTCCAAGAGATATTTCTGAAGTTACAGATAAAAAAAAAAAACCCAAAGCCTCAAAATGAGAGTATTTGAGAGCAAGAACAAACACAGATTACCGCTGCTGTGGTTGTTCCCCTGTTGAAGATCACTATTTGTGTAATTACTCTCAGTGCCAGGAGGAGGAAGTTTAAATGAACCTCCACAGAGGAGTATAAGTTACAGAAAATGATTACAACCTAAATTGAAACAGAAATGGTGAGAAAAAAAAAACAACACAAGATAGATAGTTATCGATAAACATTTTTCTAAATGTTTCGGTCCAACGCGCAAACATGCATTCCTCACTTTGCATGTTAATGAAATCCTGTCTCATTGCACAATCACTGCTGTGCACGCGTGCATAATATATGTACTTCTCAGTTCTCTGTGTATCATATTTCATTGTCTCACTTGTACCTAAAATAACACACTCCCACAATGCAGTGCCTTGTGTTTTTTTTAAACGCATGGCTGTTTTCAGTCTGAATGCCTCAGAAGGCATATTGCAGGCTGATGCATCAATACTTTGACACTGTGATCTGATCTTACATTAGAATAAAGATAGTTAAACATGTGAAATCTAAGCACATCAACCGTCAATATCAAGAATGAAAGCTTTTGCTTTTAATGGCGACTTCTCCACAAAACAGTTATTTACTGATGTGAAAATTTTCCATCACTTTGAATAAATATATCTCTATATATATTTTGTTTATGTCTGCGTTGTTATGCATGTGCGTGTGTGTGTGAGTGTGTATAATTACTCAGACACGCAAGGTGACTCACCAAAGAGCCGGAAGATAGTGAGAGATAAGGAAGCAAGTAAAGAGAAGAGACAGCTGGATGGAGAGGCAGACTGGTGAAGGGATTTGAGGGAAGGGAAGATAAATATTGACTTAGACATGGTTTTAAAATCAGATGTAAACATGTAATCTCTCAAAACTTGAAATGTCTCTGAAATTCAACTGTTGGCTGAGAAAAAGAATGATTTAGTCATAAACGGGAAAACTGCTATGCTCTCAGTAGATTATTAACTTCCATGTATATAAAGATATAAAGAAAGTCCCGAACCATTGCCAGACTGCTGGTATTTCCATTTTAATTGTAATCATCACTATAACCATGTTAGATTACTGTGGTTAATTACGTTACAGCCACTGAAAGACATCAGCCAGCAACAGTCTCCAAGATGAAAGGTGAAGGTGATGAAAATGAAGGTTTGTTTTGTCATAACGAGGCAGCCGGCAGTGACACTCGCTAACAATAAGACATTTATTATTCCATAGTTTACAGTGTGAGCATGCAGCACTGCAATGATGATGATAACCATGATAACTTTAGTCACTATAACTGATGTTACATTTCTACACTGTTTCTAGTAGATACTGCTTTGTACAGTATGTATGTGATTAAACTCATAATTACACTGACTGAGACCAGTGAGCAAAAAGTAGTTCCACTAAGCTACTGCTGATTAAATACAACTGAACTCTTACGATACGATACGAATACGATACGAATTACTTTATAAATCCCCAAAGGGAAATTCATTTGTCTGTCAGCTCATCTCCATTTGCAAAAGAATCAAAACGGCCTGATGGCTAAAGGTACAAAGGATCTTCTACATTTCTCCATCCTGCAGCAAAGAGAGAGGAGCCGTCCACCACCACTGCTGCTTTCCTGGTCCATCAAGGTGCCATGAAGTGGATGATCCCAGTCGTCCAGAATTGCCTCCACCACCCTCAGTGATCATCCCTCCACCACATCCCTCAGTGAATCCATCAGGGAAACATGATTGAAGTCTCCTGATATCATTAAACGTGCCTCAGGATGGTTATTCTGTATCCTAGCAACGACTTCACGGAGAACTTCAGATGGATCTTCAGCAGTAGCCATTGGGTGGGATGTACACAACAGTTGTTATGATTTGAAAAAATGTCTACTTTCTGAGTCTTCACCAACATCTGCAGCTCTTCATCACTCTTGTTGGGCAGACAGTTGATATTTCCCATGATGACTGATGGCAGATGACCGATT
>OMNW01015621.1:0-11766 GCA_900303245.1 Selene dorsalis
TGCTCTGTGCTGTTTTTCTCTCTCTCCCTCTCTTCTGTCCTCCAGTACTTTTCTCTCGCTCCCCTGCAGCCACAGAGGGCTGATTTACTTACGCTACTGTGTGAAGAGAGGGGCTTTTGTCTGCCACCAGTGGTGGTCACATGGCACCATGCCGGGGGAGACAGCAAGAATGATGAGCCTGCAATCTCTGCCACCCTCCCTCACAAGAATGCATGTGTGGAATTAACTGTGTGGGAAGGAAGAATAGAGTCGGTGTGTGTTTGAGTGTGTAAAAGTTAGGTTGTTTCTTCTTAAGTCTTTTCCTCTGTATATAGTTGGATTTAATTGTAGCAACGCTAGCAGCAGTCATGCTAGACACCTTAGATGGATGAAATATGTCTCATCAACAAGATAATGAGAGATGAGGTTGAGCTTGATTGTTTGAGATTGGAAGCGGGCACACATGGATGAAGCACAATTTAATTGTTCTTTATTTTACACATTTACTGTGTTACTGTGTTTTGATTTAAGTGTTAATCCATAATAAGATTCATTTTAGATTTTAGAGCAACCAGCCATCTCAATGTACCTTTACTTCTCCTCTCTCTGACTTCTCTCTAAAGCTCTAGTAACAACAAATTCTCGATCAAATCAGAGGTGAGGAGGGTTTGAGGCTCTCTCCTCATTGGATGTAATCAAATAAGAGTACAGCAGATTTCAGGAAAACAGTCAGCGAAACCAAATCCTGCCGGCTTAGATGGTTCGTCAATGTAGGTGGGAATAGGGGTATGGTTGAGATCAGTGACTGTACAGTTATGACATCACAAAGTCCTTATTTTAAGCTCAGTTTTTTTCAATAAAGACTGTGTGCATTTCTCTGTGGAGTGTGGCTTTAATACTTTCACAGTATGGATTTAGACTATACCATTTAGACCTCATCTATAATTAAAAGACATGGACATGTCATTTTATACAATAGAGACCTTCAAACTATTCTAGTTCTAGTCAGCTCTACCAATTAAATACTAAAAAGCTAATATCATGCTTAAGATTATGATGTCACAGTAATATACTCTGTCAACTACAGTAATTGTTATTATTCTTATGGAAACTTCATAAATCCAAAGGGTTTCAATAAGCTAAACTCTACAAAAATAATAGTTGTAAATGTTACTTTCACGTTGTACCATAATCAGTCAAGGGAGTTGACAGTATTTCTCAGTTAATACACTCTTGTGGCTTTCTGGACTAAATGCGAAAGGAGCACATCTGCATATTTCACTAATTAATCATCACGCTGTCAGAAACATAATTGAGCTCTGAATGTGACTCATAATTTGTCATTCTTTGTTTTTATTGTAACTGATTTAACTTTTTCTTAGGTACCCTACAAGAGTGAATCTATTCCCATCTACACCCTGTTGATTCAGTTCATCCAGAGGCAGCTTAAAGATGATAATAGTTAGTCAGTCAATTTTATAAACTTTTTTGTCTACATTTTTTTTTTACGATAACACAAAAAATATCACATCACATAATTTAGTGACCTATTTTGCCATCCAGCAAATTTTTGACTTTATGGTGATGTACATTTTATTTCAAAATAAGGTCAAATTTGTTGCCCATCAATTGGCATTCAATAATCTATAAGGTTAGAATGCAAATGTGTTTTTTTTTTTCAAAATCGACAAATCCTTATAAAAATTAGGAGAAAAGTAGTCAGACCTTAACACAGTGCTTCATGGAGGCCCCTCTGGCAGCAATTACATCTGCACATATTCTTGGTTAAAGGAGCTATATGTACGGCAAGTAATCATAAAATCACCCAATGTCACCAGAGACAAAGAAATTATGTTAATTTGAAATACTGTTTTAACTGACAACAATCGCACAGCCAGAATATTTGCTGTTTAAAAAAAAAAATTGCAGCACGCAAATCATGTTTATGTTTTAATTTTGTGTTTTGGCCTGTTGCGTGACCCAATCACGAAGTCAGTAACATTTCGGCCTCCAGGTTGCCAGTTACCACTGAGCTGCAGCTAGGGCTGGAAGATAAAATGATCTCCAACTGATCGATTTCGATTATCGGCTATGGTCATATTTCCTCCATATCACGCGGGACAAATAAGAGCGACAGCAGCCTGTCACCCTGCTGTCTGATACACCACCTCTTGTTGTGAGTGTGTATAGTTTGTTTAAGCTGTAGCAGCGCAGCTAAAGCTAAAGGGAAGAAGGATCAAGTGAAAGTTGGAAAAGAGGGAGGAAACGAGTGGACGTGGAGCCAACGGCAAAATTAGCCATGGTGAACAGTCAGTTCACCTGTCTCAGGTCGTCATGTGTAAAGAAGCCTCTGACTTAGAGAAGTGTTTTTATAAGTGTAGGAGGCGGAGGGTTCATTGTCCAATAGAGCAGCAGGTCCACTGTAGAGGAGACAGAGGAGGCTCCAGCATCATGTGTCTGCTGTGAGGAGCAGTTTGGAGTCAGAGCCACCTGACGATACGATGGTAAGAAAGAGGAGGAGAAAACTCTCACTGTGAAACCACTGAGCTGCTCGTGTCCTTTATTCTGCAGTAACACGTCTCATATGTTGGCTCATCTACGGCCTGAAGAACATGGACTAAGGCTCCTGTAGATGCAAGGTTACAGTGTGTGTATCTGTGTGTGTATGCATTGGACACAGACACACACACACACAGGGCGTAGCGTCAGAGCGGTGAAGTGAAACAATAACATGCCGATCACCTGAGTTCACATGAACTCTGCTCGTAGTTACTGTTCAGTTCAGTTCAGAGTAAAAAGCTAAATATTCATCAACAACCTGTTCAACCTACAGAAACGTGAACATGGAGGAGATATTTTACTATGGTAACAGATGTAGATGTACTGCTGCTTCATCATCTCACTGCAGGTAGTAACTAATGCAATCTAACTTAGTACAGAGAGGCATGGTCATTTTTACTTTGAGACTGTAGAGACTCTGACCCTCATTTATCAAACTTGCATAGGATGTGGTGTAGATTCTGGTGTAAATATTAGCATGCGCCAGGTGTCATGTGATTTACGAAAAGTGTGTAGGTTTTCGATGTAAAACTGATGTGGCATTGATAAATCTGGCAACTGAAAACGATTGTGATTTAAATAGCATGCCCTGATATATTCTTGCTTCAGAGGCCTTGGACACACAAAGATGGCCAATATGAGGGACTTTACTGACATTAGCACATTTAACAGGGAGAGGGCAGCACCTTAAATGATCTGTACATTAATAGATTTTTTAACATTGATGAAAGCGTAATCATTGGTGGAGGGAGGCTTCAGACTATCAGTTGCACCGATCAAATTAGGAAACCCAGCGATCTCATGAAATCCCTTTTTTAATCACAGTTTGCTGAACATCAGTGTTTGGGAAATTATAATTACTGCCGCGAATGCAACCGTCAGCGCTGATGGCATAGTTCAGCTGATGGAGGGTTATGACATCCCTTATCTCCCGCTGAAAGGTCCTGGTGGCCAAAAACTTCGACAAAGCTGGTGCAGGGCGGAGGTTAGTGCGTGGCTATCTGACAACCTTGAGTCTGGGGGCGAAGGAAGGGGAAACAACGTGCTGCCGTATTTTGAATTTGACTGCAGCAGCAGTTTTAGCCACAGTCCTACATAGCTCCTTTAAGTCTCCATGGGCTTGCTCAACTGGACTAGGTAGTTTATCACTACATTTCTTCTTGACAGATTCAGATTGGATGGGAAGAATCTGTGAGCTGCCATTTTTAGGTCTCTCCACAGATGTTTTGTGGGGTTTAAGTCTGAGCTTTGGCTGTACCACTGGAGAACAGTCAGAGACTTGTCCACAAGTCAATCTAGTGTTGTCTTAGCTTATTCCTTTGGGTCATTGTTGTGCTGATGTGTAAAATCATCACCCTGTCTCAGGTCATGAATATGAGTACTGTCTTCAAGCATTTCTCTCCATATGGCTGCATTCATCATTCCCTTAGCTCTCATCAGTCCCTCCAGTTTAACTACAGACTTTGATTTGTCTGTACTATTATGTCTTTGACAACATGAGGACAAAAATGAGTCTGAGAGAGGAGTAAAACCCAGAGAGAGGAATATGGGAGAGACAAAGACAATTAGCATTCTCTAAAGGCATTACTGGGAGAGATATTGCATTCATGAGAATGGGATGAGTAGAGGACCTAAAAAACTGAATACCTGCAGCCTGGGCTGCCACCGGCTCAGAGCCATTAGAAAATGTCAGGACTGCCAACTTAGTACAGTCTCTGAATCTGATAAGCACATCTATTTCTCAAAATGGATTTCCTGGATTCTATTGTCTCACTACTGCCTGTAAAAAAAACATTGCCTTTACCATTTTAGATTACAATTCAATGACTGGCCAAAATGTAACATTCCAAATGTAAATGATGAAGACTAAAGTCATATCACTCATACACGCAAATTCACCTATTGCCATAATCCCTATAGTCATACAAGTAGGTTCATTACCTTTAATTATCGGTACATGTTGTTATGAGATCCGCGGGGCAGAGAGGTAAATGGTACAGGTCCCCTGTCCCTCATCAAACTCATCAAATACACAATCCAACATCTCCAAAACGCTCTCATGGACAAGTTGTGACCTGCACATTCACCACGCTATGAAATAATCATGTAACATTATGTAACATTACAACACATGAAGCAAATACTCTGAACTACTTGCGCTTTTGAAATCACTCTGCCCAGCAGCCATGTCTGGAATGTAGTTGCGGCTATGCATTTGCCTCGAAAACAACTCTGCCTTGTAATGTTATATTATTATTTATTTCATAGCGTGGTGAATGTGCAGGTCACAACTTGTCCACGAGAGCGCTTTGGAGTTGTTGGATTGTGTATTTGATGAGTTTGATGAGGGACACGGGACCTTGTATCATTCACCTCCATTGTGTTTGCTGAGCAGAAAAACAACATGCACCAATAATTAAAGGTGATGTACCTACTCATATGACTATAGGGATAATGGCAATAGGCAAATTTGCCAAAATGTTGAACTATCCCTTTAACTACTTTCAGCCCATGTCAGATCCTTTGAATTTAGCAACCTCTTGCAAAACTGTTGGAACTTCCCACCAAAGCAGACAACAGTGAGTAGGTAGTGAGCGGTCTCAATGAGTAGTTCAAAAAAAGTACGGTATTACTGGAAATATTTGAACAAAACAGCAGATGCACCCCACTACAGGAAACATTTGATGATAATAAGAAAAACACTGCAATATGTCACATGTCTACTGAAACAGTATCTTAATCATCCAATAGTAGCAACATAAGGATATTCCAGACTCCATTCACCCGTCTCCGTCTCATCAGCTGGTTCGACACCTACTGACCTCAGAGATGTCCCAGTCACTGACAGAACATCTAATTCGATCAGGTGGGCAGCTGGGATGCTTAAATAAGGGGGGGCATTTATTCTTCATTATTGGACAATAAAGTCTGGGAAAATGACCCTTTCTGATGAGAGCCATGGAAAGGGAGAGAGGTAAGTCTGTGCAGTGAACACAGACACATGGTTACAAACATTAAGGATAAAATGCAGGCACCTCAGGGGGTGTGTAGCCATTCCTGTCTTTACTTCTTTTAAGGATGGAAAGAAAAAAAGAATCTTTACTGCAGCTATTCATTTCACAGGGTGGAGAGTATTTTCTGTGCTGGCAGCTAAATGTCTAAGTGGATTTCAAATATTATTTAATAAATGAACGACTACTGATATTGTAGTCACAGAGGGAGAGACAGTAATCAAACTGTGAATCATCAGTCAGACAACATCAATATGTCTGCCTGTGTCGGACTGTGAACATTGTGTATCATACAAATAATGATGAGAAAACAAAAGCAAATCACACAATTCAGACAATTATCAAAGTCAAGGGAAAAAAAGAGGAACATTACCTTTCTCTTGTTGTTAGGACTCACATACAAATAACTGAGTATTGTCTTAACTCCGACTTTGTCATTTAGCTTCTGGTATGTGGCTCCGTAGTCGGTGGACCTGAAATTTAATCAAAAAGGTCTGATGAACACTTGATGAATTACTGATTACTTGGATTGAGCACTGATGCACATATGCTCAGTTCAGGAGAATGAACCCCAGGGTATGGGAGCCGCATCATCACTGCCACTGGTGACTTCAGCTGTTGCATTTGTAATGCACATAAACAACACATCCTGGAATCTGAGCTATCATTATCAGCAGATATCAAGTTTCAAGTTTATTTATTTGTCAATACATTACAAGTACAATGTACAGTTGATGCACTGAAATGCACTTTGTTCTAGCCTCATCTCATCCCTCACAACCTATCAAATCAATAAATAATAAATAACACACTAAAAATACATAATAAAAATAATAATAAAAGACAAAAAAAACACACAATAAACACACATCACAGATAGGAGCAGCTGTTCAGCAGCCTGATGGCCTGAGGGTAAAAACTGTCTTTAAGGCAGGTGGCATGAGTTTTCCAGAAGGAAGTGGGATGAACAGACTGTGTACGGGGTGACTTTTGTCATTTAAAAGGGGGAGTACCTTCCTCTTGCAGTGGCTGCTGTAAATGTCTTCTATTTGTGGCAGCTGTGCTCCAGTGATTCTGTTGATTGATACAGTTTTAACTGTCCTTCTTAAGTGTTTGTTGTCCTGTGCCGTTATGTTACCAAACCAAACCAGTAGATTCCCTGTCAGAATGATTTTGATTGTGGAACGGTAAAAGGTTGTGAGAGTTTTTGTCGGCATGCTTTTAGACTGTACAGTAAGGGACTGAGACAACAACCCTGCGGAGCACCAGTATTAAGAACTAAGGTGGCTGAGTAGCTGTTATTAACTCAAACTGTCTGAGGTCTGCCTGTCAGAAAGTCGTACAGCCACCGGCAGATGGAGTTAGTGAGGCCAAGGTCTTTCAACTTTAACACTAGTTTAGCTGGAATGATCGTGTTTAACGCAGAGCTCTGGCCAGTAAACAGCAATCTGGCATATGCCTTTTTTACATTCAAGGTGTTTCAGAACAGCAAATAGAGTCACAGTAAAGTTAATTTTCATCTTTTAAACTGATATGGCAAATCTGTTAGCTGATGTCACTGAAACGTCTTTATGAGAGTAGAGATAATTAAGCAAAACTGTGAATTTACCATTCAGAAAACAACGTCGTGACACCAAGCTGGAACCTTCCAGGCTGAAAAATGAAGCCAACACAGGAATGATAAAAACTGCACTTCCTCCTCTCTCCAACTAACTTTACAACAGAAACAAACATTTGCAGCCCAGAAGGAAAACCAGTTTTGGCTAATTTCCTCCTTAATACTGACTGTACAGGGAGTGAACTTTCATACTTACATTTTTCTTGCATAACTGAGTGTGTGGCAGCTTTGAGTGACATTTGGCTCAGCATATAACAATGAACAGATTATTCTCTCTGTCTAGTTACACTGGGACCAACAAGCGTCATGCATGAAAAGAGGTAAGATGTTGAATATTTAGATCACCTGATGTAGCTATGAGGTGGAAGATGCACAACACACAAAGAGTGTGTCCACACTAAGCTGCTAACATTTTGGGCCAAAATAAAAACCAAGACATTCTGCAGCCACCACTTACACATGCCAAGCACCTCACATGTTCCTGGCCTTATGGTTTCTGTTAATGACATTTATGAATCCAGTTCATGCATCACTGTATAACATTTAAGGCTACAGATACAACACACTGTCATCTCTAGTTTGCCCTAATGAGCTGTGGTCATTCCTGAGGACTAAAAACTGTTGTGAATAACAGACAATGGTGACAATTACTCTCACATCTGCCCTTTTTAGCACCGGACCTTTCTCTCAGCTCATCTCTGCAGTCCCCCTCTGCTCTCTCATGCTTCACTATGTCTGTACTCCCATGTTCCCCAGTATTACCTGAGTTTCAGTTTGCTATTTTTGCCCCTGTATTTATTCCTTCTTCAATCCTGTTCATGTTTGAGAGGGAGTACAAAGAGGTAGCTCAGGGGATGGTTTTCAAAGAACAGCTGTTCGAAAAGAAATTTGTGATGTGACAGTGTGCCATGTTTAAAATGTCCTTAATGACACTTTCTTAACATCCCTGAGTCCTACACAGCCTCCAGGCCACTCTTCAGCCAGCTCCAGAGTCAACCAGCCTCTCAGCTTGCATCTAAGCCTTGGCCACAAGCTCAAGCTAAATCCTGAATAGGCTGTCCTCACCTTCGTCCCATCTACTCCTGAGTCAAAACATCTTACCTCCCTCTGATGCGTCGACTGCCCTGGCTAACTTGATGCCTTGTGTTTATGTGTGTAAAAGTGAATGCTATAATTTCAATCCACAAAGGATCTAATTAAACAGTAAAAACACAAATGAATTGAAGTTGTGTTTGTAAATAGTCAAATTTATCTTGATCCAAAAAAAAAGAAAAAAAATCAAAGCAAGTATAATAGCATGATGATTAAAATCATAATGTCACACCTCTCTTTTTCTCTACCAGATGCCACTACACCATCCAAGTGGAGCTGGGCTTTGTCTCTAATTTCCTCAACTTCATTTCCATTGTAAAGGGTGAAATACCAGTGTTAAACACTTAAATCAAGACCATCTTGTGTTCATGTTCACCTGTTGGTAACGGAGTTAATGAAGAAGGTGTGCTATGTTAAGATCCAACATTTCAGACTGTTTCAATGTTTGACTGGCATCTGGTGGGTCAGTCAAGGAGCTATTTCACATGGAGATGGACATCTGTGGTGCCTTCAGGAACACTAACCAACTAATTCACATACCAGACTGAAAACCTCACACAAATGTGAAAGTGAAAAGCAGGAGCTAAAGTAGCCCCTTATAATATTGTCATTCATGGCCCCTCATATGTCTGTCTTCCTCGTGTGTATGTGAGTGTGTGTTAGCTGTGTTTGTAAAAGCTTTGTACTTGCATATGGGTCGGATTTTATATGTATGTATATGTTTGGTAATTCTAGATGATGTCCATGGTGGCCCATCATAGAAGCTCAAAGCATGAACATTTTAAAAATGCAGCAAAGACAGCAGAATGTCTTATGTGGCTTCAAATGAAGCAATCATTCACGTGACTGATATTCATGGAACTGATTTTTCTTTCGTTGCATGTAGCTGTTAAGTTGAGGTTAATGTACTTGTTTGAAGGCTTTTCTAAGAGCTTCCCAACTGAAGTTTCCCAAACAGCCATGACAATGCAGAAACAGTCATTGTGCACTGGCAATTTTCAGTAAGGCATTGGCGCTTTGAGATTTATCACTGGTTGTTCAACAAAAACACCCGCACCAGGGGCCCGTTTCAGAAAGTAGGTGTAGTGACAATTCTGTCTGTTAACCCTGAAATAAGGGAAACTCTGGGTTTTCCGTTTCAGAAAGGGAGGTAACTCAAACCAGAGAAACAGGAGTAACTCCTCTGTTTCACTAAGAGAGGTAACTGAAACTCAGAGTCAGTTACTATGGCAACTGAAATAAAATACATTTAAACTTACGTATGAACTTGAGCAGCAGTTTTCTCCCATGCTGACTCCCTCTCCTTTTCAGCTGCAGCTGTTTTACTCTTTTCCTGAAGATGTCTTCAAATTCGCTGTAAGAGCACATTACAATGTCTAACTCCAGCAGAGTAAAATACACCGACCTTTGTTTCTCGCCCATTGCCATAGTGAATTGTGGTATTGGGGCTCCATTGCTGGAGGCTTTTCAAAGTCATGGTGAATGCGCTTAACTGAACATACTCTGAGTTGACTGAACTGATCGAAATCAGCTGTTTTGAAACCAGTAACCCAGAGTTTCCCCTCTCAGAGTAACTCAACTCAGAGTTCAGGGTTAGGCTTAGAGTTTGTTGAACCTCCTTTCTGAAACAGACCCCTGGCAAACCTTTCCTGAATGAGTACAGAATCCCTTATCAGAAACCATCAACACCAAGACCATGGGACAATGGCATAAGTCCAATGACTGGTGCCTAAAAGGCCCCTGTCACACTATCACTTGATTTAGGGGCCAATGACTTATTTTTAAGTGTAATCACAATTTTCAACATGAACTAATAAAATTGCACAACCCCACCAGATCCCAGAAAGGTTAAAGTTAAATTGAATTGTTTAAGCAATACTGAATTTGACTTTTCCGACTTGCAAGTATGTTGTGAAACTTTGACTGCACCACTGTGACTTCATCTACCTTGTGAAGGCTGGTCCTACAGAGGGGGGAAGGTAATCAATATTGCCTTAATCAAAGGGGGAGTTAATGAGAGATTAGCACACAACTGTACTTATGTGCAACTGTAATATCATTATGATATCATTCACATTATAATGATATGGCTCTCTGATGAAAATGAATCACAGATATGTTTTTAAGACGACTAAAATATTTAAAGTATTTTTATTCAAAATGACTCACTCAACACAAAAGCCTTATTAGAACCATGCCTATGAATTATCAAACATCTGCTGCTGTATATACTGACAGGCACCTGCCTTCAACGCAGCATTTGCCTTCTCTGTGTTTGACAAATGATGGTTTACAGGATGAGAGCACCATGCATCTTGGATGGTTTACATGAGGTCATTCACTAAATGAGTGCACAGAAAGCAGCAGCAACACTGCTTGAGATACTGAACAAATGGCAGCTGAGGTGAGTGGTCCATGATGAATTTATGAAACCCTGTGTGGCGTGGTGTACAGCAGAAAGCTAAATCATGCCCTTCACTCCCACACCCGCAAACCCTTTCCATCATGTTCCTGCCTGTCAGGTTTGTGCAATCTTCCATTCTAAAACATCACCAGAGAAGACTAAGTTTAAAATAAATAAGGTCAAAAAATATATTATCATTGATGAGCAGAAAGAGCATCCCTCCATCTCACACTCATAATGCAGTCACATTAACATACACATAGTTGTCATACATCTGCCCCTGGAATCAGCATCAAGTTCCAGTGCAATCCTGAAAAAGCAGCAACACTACCAAAGTTAGCTAATAAATGGAATTTGCTATCACCAATGACCAGCTGCCAGCACACAAAAACATCTCTTCTTTAATGATATTAGGATTATTGTCTCAACCTAATCGCAGACCCATTCAGGACTGTAACTTTACTTAATAAAGAAAAAGAAAAAAAACCTCTGTGTTACGTCTATTTATAAGACGTACTAGCAGTGGCATGTGGTCAGGGAAAGCAAGGCAAGCAATGCTTGACTACGAGTACTAATACTTTATTTATCCCCAAAATCCGAAAATCCGAAATTCATATGTCTGTCAGCTCATCACCACTTGCAGAAAAATCAATAATGGCCTGATGGCCAAAGGTAGGATTTCTGCGTCCTGCAGCAAAGAGAGAGGAGCCGTCCACCACCACTGCTTTCCTGGTCCATCAAGGTGCCATGAAGTGGATGATCTGAGCCGTCCAGAATGGCCTCCACCACCCTCAGTGTTCATCTCTCCATCACATCCCTCAGTGAATCCATCAGGGAAACATGACTGAAGTCTCCTGATATCATTAAAAGTGCCTCAGGATGTTTAGTCTGTATCCTAGCAACAACTTCATGGAGAACTTCAGATGGATCTTCAGCAGTAGCCATTTGGTTTAAGACTTAATTTATTCAGTTTACATATTTACAGTTTCAACATTTAACATAAGTCTTAAAGGTTTAATATGGAATATGTGCAGAATACTGACATCTACTGTCTCAAGATCATAGTTGCAACAACAAAAAAATAATCCAGCAGTCCGGTTACC
>OMNW01015624.1:0-13557 GCA_900303245.1 Selene dorsalis
TTTTTTTGTGATAAAGTCTGTGATAAAGACATGACACGGGGACATGACTCACATTTTCACAACTGTCACAACACATGAGCTCACAAATGTAACCCCACCTCATCAGCTGTTTTGACAGGACCTATTAAAGGTGACCAACGGAGGTCTCTGTGCAGAGAAACCAAAGTACAACATTTGTCATTTTTCAAAAAAAAAAAAAAAACTAACCTGTCAATCAAGTCCTGTCAGAGCACAAAGGTCCAGCAATCACAACAATATCCCAAATAATGAAGTCATTATCATGTATGCGGACAGTTGTAAATGACAGCTTGGTCAATCTAGCCTTCAGGCAGCTTTTTCCCCAGCACCATTTATCCTGTAAAAGGTCCACGTCTGCCTGTCTCAAAGGCATGAATGTCAGCAGGTAATAATTGCAGGTGGATGCCCAATAAAAATTTATCACTGAGATAAAATGAAGCGAACATGTGGCAGTGGCTCGAGAACGGATGGCACTTTTATGCCTTTACTTACTGGAGGACAAGAATAGCAGCTAATAATAAAGTCGTTGGAGGGAAAAGCTTAACATTTTAATTGAAAATGTCAAAACAACACTGAATATTCTGAGGACAAAAAGACACTATTTTGGTCCCTTAATTTTTTTTCCCCACTTAATTTTTTTTTGTTGATAAGTGGAAGCTGTTGCAACTAGATTAGAAGGTAATAATATGTGACTAATATTTTTTTAAATTAAGGTTTAACAACTTTTAATTGTGTTTATTTGTCATCTTAAATAAAATTTGGTATTCAAAACATGTCTTTCCTTAGACTCTATTTGATTATAGATTTTCTATCATAAATAAGCCATGAATAACCAGCTTCACCATTCATTCTGAGAACACAGACAATTCAAATGTTGACACACATGGACATATTTATGTAAATGAAGCCATGATAAAAATAGGAGTTTAGGTTGACCCTGGATTCTCTTTCATTTGTTTCAATTTGTCAGCACATGTGAACCTAGTCGGATGAAGTCATTCCTTATTTAAAATGTACACCTTTTATTAAAAATTAAATGATCTAAGCATGACTGCCGTGCTTGAAAGGCTTTTAAAGAGTGCAGGCCTACACCAAGGCCAATGTCAAACATTAAACACCTTAGAAAGAGAGATAATTCAAATTCAATTCAAATTCAAGCTTAATGATCCAACTGTGCTCCAAAATTTAATGGGTTCTTCCCTGGCCCATGCCCCATCCCTCCACCGACGTGCACAGCCCACAGTCCCCGTGTATGTTTTTGTTCTGCTGGCGTCTTCATTGTTATTCATGCTCTCTTTATTCTAGTTGAGGGGAATCTTAATGCTATTTTAGGGAAGAGTGTGCTTCAAATTAAGGCCCTTTCCTACATCAACACAATACCCCCATACACAAAGCAAGTTTAAAAAAAGAAATGGTTCACACAGTTTGACTTGGATTGACTTAAAAAGCCCTCACAGACTTTTGGCCGTCACCCAATGCAACATGTCTGGGATGAGTTTATCCTTTCTTAACATCAGAGACTTTGTTGTCATTAAGAATGTGCTACTCTAAGATGACCAGATGCCAGAGACTGCCCTAAATTTTCAGAACTAAAAATACCTAGAGTTTTCAAAGAATGTGTAATAGGTAGTGTGAAGTCTAAGTACAGCACAGACCAAAACATACAGGGAGTAGCTCCACCAAAGTCAAAGTGTCTCACAGGTATACTGTAATGTAGTAATCTGATTACCTCAAACATGGAAGGCTGATCTTGAAACACGTTGGCGATATATTTGTAGTCTGCATAAGCCCAATACTCTGAGGAGGAGAATTCAGAGAAAGGTCCAACATCTATCCCAGACTGGCCCCGGGTCCAGCTGAGGAGGTGTGCCAGTTTGGCCTCCACATAGGAACATTGGGTTTCAAACAGAGGTGCTATGGCAACAGGAGAAAATAGCAAGAAAGCAAATAATCACTAGGAAATCATATTAAACTTTCAGTACAATAAGCTCTCTATCTACGCTAAAATAAATGCAATTCATATAGCAGAATCACCTCACCACGCGTCGTCACAGGCATGAAATTTTAGTTTGACCGACTTTTATGAGAAAAATAAATCACAGCTGTAGTGATTTATTTTTTGCTTTTGTTTTAGTAAACAACGTGTGTTGATGGCTGAGTGATGACACTTATAATGAGCAATGCCCTCCTGTCAGCCTGTCAGCTGTTTGCAACCGAAAAAGATTATTTAGAAATCTAATTAGCTAGCTTTTATTAGAGGACACGTTCACTGTTATTTGTCACAGGACGAGTCATTATTGTGGCTGTTTTGGAGTCACTGTGAGGGCAAAACATACCAGATGCTCAAAGGCAAAAAAAACCCCTAATTGCTTATTGTGTATTTTGCTCATGTGACATTTCAAATCTAACCATTAAAAACAGCCTTTTAATCAGGTTCTGGTAACTACACTCTAATCTGCAAATTATTACCTGTCAGAGCGGGCCACACAAGCCTGAAGGCAATTATTATGTGATCACTGAAAACTGGGTGAAAGTACAGAGTTAAGTACTTTCTGTGGTGCCCTTGAGCAAGGACTTAACGACGAACTGGTCTAGCTGTGCTGCTCAATGGCAGCAGGCCAGACTGTGGTTGTACTGGGCAGCTTCCAGGTGTGAATGTGGACAACTACATGGTGATCAGGACGCTGCTGTAAAAGAGAGTTTGCCTCTTAGAGAAACTGAGAGTGGAGAGGACAGTTTGGTTAAAGAAAACCACAGATTAACTATATTTATCTTTAAAACACATGTTTTGAATTACAGCTTCCAAAATTGTTGGGGCATTGGGAAACAGTGACTAGAATTATCACCTCACAATTGTATATCTCTGCAAAGCAGTCAAGCTGCAGGAATTATAATCAGTAGAGTCAATCTCCTCTGCTGTTTCTGAGTTGTAGCATTCAATGGCCAGCAGTGTTTTTGCAGAACATCATGATGGCATAGTGAAGCTGACCCTTTACAACCCCTTTATCCAGTCAGACATTTGTGTTTAATTGTGTCATAATTGGCAGATGAATTCATGACTTTGGGCCAAAAAAATGTTTGTGAGTTCACAGTGACCTTTGACCACCAAATTCTAACCAGATGATCAGTGAGTCCAAGAGAACATTTGTGCCAAATTTGAAGAAAATTCATTTCAGATGTTCTTGAGATACTGTGGTCGTGAGATAGGGAGGTCAGACGTCCCATAAAAATATGCACATGTTTTTATGCATCTTATGAATATGCATTCTTTCAGTGTTTTCTCATTATGTAGTGTGATAATATTCTTATATCTATATCTATCCATTTTACATCTAGTAATATCAAATCAACTTGACCATATTAAAAGTGGTTGTTGGGTAGCCGGAGTTAAATCTTTTGGGGACACACAAGTCTTATGTTATTCTGCATGTTCAACCTAAGTGATTAATTGCACAGAAATCATTTCAACCCAGATCAGACAAGATTAGTTTTCAACACAGCTTACTGTTCACCACTTCTTTTCTCCCAAGTCTGAACCGGATCGGTTTGTCACCAAGACAGGCAGACAGGTGCTCTGCAGTCCAGTGGAGAGCAGGCCAGTCGCAGGTCATGTTCATGAAGACCACTGGCTGCTGCAGGTGATGCAGAATCCTCTGGGTTTCCTCTGCGCTGAAGGGTTTAATGGGGCTGGCAGCCATGGCTCCTGGGACGGAGTGGTAGTGAGCTGCAACACAGAGGATGCAGAGATTGGCTAATAAATAAATGGAATTTCATCTGTGATGTTATCATCACCATTCAGATGAGCACAAATTGATAATGCAATGGATTACGATGACAAACAAAACTAATGAATAAATACCAGAATAAAATGAATTCCCTCTCATCTTCATAGTTTGTTTTTATTTGTGTTTACAGTATGCTCTACGTATGTCTTGATCTTAAACATGTCCTCGCTCAAGTTTCACATACTCATCGACCGTCACGTCAGTGGGTCTTTATTACAAAACAGCTATGAAAACGTCACTGGGCTGGCTTATCAAAAAAAGAATGAAGAAAATCATTGTCAGTCGCTAAGTTTATTTTCTTTAATACACTCACGTAACTGGTGTTTTACCAGCTCTTTGCCTCAAAAAAGCAGTATGTAGCTAACTTTTCTCACCATAGCTAGTTAGAGGTTCACCATAAAGCACTCTGATGTCATTACACACTCATATTAAGTGGCTAGTATCTTTATGGAAGGGAGAGCTTGGTTTCATAGTTTTGAGTGAGCAGCTAGACTTGGCACAGATCGCCGACAAAATGAGTTATCTTCGTTCAAACAGTGAGACGATGCTATTAGCTAGCCTTTGTTTGTGAAGAGATATCCCAAGAAAGCTAATGGCTTCGCGGAAATAGAGGGGAAAAAATACACAGGGGACTCACCTTGCACTACACGTGTAGTTGGGGTACAGACGGAAGTAAACAAAGCTCACATGACTGGTGTACGATTTCTGTTTACATTTGGAGCGCTTCACTGTGAATCTGCTCCATTTAGGCTCCGCGACCGCTGCAATAGCCTCAGCCAAGCTAATGCTCCAGGCGAGCCAAGATGGCGGCTTCCCTGGTGTCAGTTTCAACGTTCCGAACCGTTTCCGTCTGGGCATGCGCAGTAAAGTTAAATGACAGAAAGGGGAGCTAACGGCTGTTTTTGTTTTGTGTGGTTGACTTGACTGAAGCCCGGCGAAGAGGCGTCCGTTTCCCATCGGCGGACTGACGTTTTAAACGGTTTCCTTTTTTTAATTAAACGAGCAAATAAACCAGCGACTATGGGTGCCGGTTCGAGCACCGAGGCCGAACGGGAGCCTCTTCTCGCCCCTTCTCATCCGGAGGCAAACATTCAGCCAGTAAACAGCAGAGTCTATGGGAGAAGATGGCTGGTACTGACAGTGTTTTCCCTGCTGGCGCTAATGCAGGGGATGGTGTGGAACTTCTGGGGTCCCATCCAGAACTCGGCCGTTCACGCTTACGGATTCACTAAGTCTGATATCGCGGTTCTGGTGCTGTGGGGCCCGGTGGGTTTCGTCCCATGGCTGCTGTTCATGTGGCTGATGGATAAAAAAGGTGAGCTGCTGGTAATCTGGTACACTGTGTCCTATCTTAACATGGTGCTTTTTTCGGAGCTGTAGTTTCGACCCCAGCGCCTCTGTTATCACTCTCATGTCTTAGATAACACATGACATGTTGGTCTTTCTGTTGTATCACTGAGAAGACTGATGTAGTTATATGAATACTACTCAGGACAGGCTTCTCTGGATGTTATCCAGTATTTTGGTATCCCTCTGTGTGTACTGTGTCACATGATGCATTATGTTAAATATCATCCTGAATGTTGGCACCCCTGAATTAAGATATGGCCTCTTCAGTTCAAATACATTTACTATCACAAACTTCTTGACTTCTATGTCAATATTTGATAAACTTATCAACCCTTTTTGAATTAACTCAAGTTGCAGTTCATCCACAGCTACTATCCTGTTTTTTTTTTTGCTGATAATCCTGAAATAATTTGTCTGACAGTGGTAGGCATTAGTCTGGAAATGTATCTTAAATAGGATTGCGCAAATTATAATTGTCTCTGTCCATTTTCAAAATGAAAGAATACGGTATTTTAAGTCTATAAACCTATGTAAAAAAGAATAATCTTATATTAAGAGTAAGTGTTACTTATATTACTTTTATGATAAGTAGATTACAAGAGTTGTTGATAGATTTCAGTGAATTAATCTATTGATTCACGTAGTGCACATGCAGGTGTATCTGTCGTTTTATTGCATTAAAAAGGGTCGATTGTCAATTGGATCGGTCCATTTCATCGTGTAAAATGTTTGCAGAAAAACAGGTGACATGACTTAAATGTTGTTATATCATTATCAGCCTGTGCAGAGGGGGGTTTTCCTGTGTTCAGTGTCCCATGCAGATGAGAGGTGAGTTGAACCCACTTGAGGGCTAAAAAAGTGCTGATGTGGGATGAGCAACTTCTGAAGGGCTTTTAAGACTTCTCTCTTTCAAGAGTGCTCACATTCACAAGACAAGAGAATATTTTTTAAAGTGCTTTTTGGTAATGGCAAGAAAGCCTAAAAAAACCCCTCTTGACTTCAGCTGCTGAGTAAGACGCCTTTCACTGAACCAGTTCCTCCACATCACCTGACTGACACGTCATAGTTACTGAACACTGTCTGAACTGTCAGGTGACAAAAACAGTAACGGCATCGCCGTAACCAGGGATGGATTGAAGACCACGAGCCAAATCTTGCCCAAGAAATTGCATAACTCATCTTGTGGTTCTGATTCAGCAGCAATTAGAAGTCAGGCGTGTTTTGTTTGTTTAGTTTAAACACAGGTTAGTGCATCATACTTGCTGCTCTGTGAGTGATAGGAAGTAACAAGACTGTATGAAGTTGAATAATCTAGCTGTAGATCCTCCAACAGACCCGTAAAGTTATTGCTTATCTTGAGACCTGGCTTGCGGCTGTGTCTGCCTCTGAGTCATGTATTGAGTTAGGGTAGCACCATCAGCTCTCGCAAATTGTGTTAAGCTACGGTGTGACCTCACTTAAAAAATCTACGTGACATCCAGAGACAACAACAAGACTAAACTGTTGTCTCCGATACACACTCTCTCTCTGTCTCTCTCTCTCTCACACACACACACATGCTTTGGTTCTGCTCAGACTTGTCAGTGGGGAAAATGCTGGGCTCTCCTCAGAGACCTCCCTTTACCTGCGGGCAGAAATTGTTGACGATCAACAACACAGTAGTTGCCATCCAAGAGAGGCTGGAGTCTTAAGATCAAGTCATATGTGATGAGGTCATGGAGCACTCAGGGTATGACATACATATTCGTGCTGGTTCTTCGCAGTGTGTCAGACTAACCTGACCCTCCCACTTCACTGCGAGCTGGTAAACCTTGTATTTCCAGCTTGTAGCAGCTTACCTCATGTATGTTAACTGCTCTTGTATAAGCGCAGATGCAGTACTACAACTACAACCATCTCTGCAGCATAAGTAGATCAGGAAGATGAAAATAATACAATTTGACTAACCAGTAAGCGTTCGTTGTCAATTGTAAGAACTGAATAACATTAAAAGTGATTTTATGAGCCGTCATTTATAAAATGTCATAATTAGAAAGACAAAAAAATCACTGGTGAGAGCTGAAGGTTGAATTTAAAGATATTTAATGTACAGTTGTAGAAAATATAAAAATGAAGCTAAGTTTTAGATATTAAAGGACCCCTGATAACTGTTTATAGTGAGAGGCTATGGTACTACTCAGTTTGTTCTCCTATACATCGTCTGCCCATTTTATTGTAAAAGCATAAAAAAAACATCTGTTAAGTGCATTTTATTATTATCAGGGCTCGAACTAATTATTCTTTTACTTGCAGGTTAATCTGTACATGATCTCCTCAGTTTTTGTGTCGGTCTATAACATTAAGCAGAGGTGTGTAACTCCTCGTATGTTTGCACCAACCGTGAAACCTAATGTTGCAGCACAACTAATTGTGTATTGTCTGTACTAGAGGCCTTGATAGGCATTAATTATTACATCATCTCCAATCAGATTAATACTTTTGCCAAAGTGTAAAGTGTTTTCTTAACTAATATCCTCTGAGGATTTGAATGACAAGTCCTTGTCAGTACTTTTTGGGAGTAGTGATGTGTGTCAATATTATAATAATGCAAGATAACACTCAATTAAAATGAACATTGTACAAAATTCCTCACATGCACCATGTGTCCAGTTCTCCAATCAGGAGTCAATAAAGTGTGATGGTTATTATTGCCTGGGAGTCAAAGCTTCAATAAAGGACAGCTCTCATGAAAAAGAACAGGAACAGGGAAGTGGGGAAAGTTACATGGAGACTGTGTGAGTGAAACTGAGAATAGACATTTCCGAAGTGACGTGTAAAGGCCTGTCTGTGAGAAGTGATATAAAAGAAGAAGCGTTGGGATTCCTCTTGTCTGTTTGGTCAGGGTTATTATTGGCCACATACATCCAGTTTCTATGTTGGTGAGTTTCCTCTAAATAACAGGAGCACATATCAGTCTGACTCAGTACAGTTCAACAGCAGCACAAATTACTTCCTCTGAGATGATTGCAAAGTTGAAATCAACACTTCAATGAAACTCTACAAACCTCATCAAAGGTCAGAGTTGTTGCAGGGCTGTTGCATTATGTAATCAATTTACCAAATAGAAAACACCAAATGTTTGCAGCCTCTGTAATTTGAAGATTTGAAGGTTGTCTTCATAGACAAAGACAAACAACACAGTCATTGAGTATGAAAAGTAATAATGGTTCGGAAATAAAACACAATTTTCTTTTTCTTTTTAAATCCACTTGACACATGACCATATCTTGTGTCTTCCAGGTTTGCGGGCATCCCTCCTCCTCTCTGCCTTCTTCATGCTGCTGGGAGCAGCTCTGCGGAGCATACCGCTGACAGAGCAGCCTCTCAGACGATGGTAAGATCCCCCTGTAAACACTACGGTAGCAGATGTTTCTAGCGAGGAAAGTACAGTGATGATGATGATCCTTTCAAAAGGTTTTGAAACAGCGGCGGTGACTCGTGATCTTCATTGCAGTCATAAGCCTTCCATAACGACCGTAATCTGATTTATGCGGCAAAATTTTTAAACTGGCCGCCACACCCAGTTCAGGACCGGCTATGAACGCTATGAGTCACTTGCCAAAGATATCTCCTTGTCTAATGAGTTCACCATGATTTGTGATGCAGCTGACAAGATTATGAATTTAATGGATTAATCAATCTACAGAAAATTAATCAGCAACTTTTCTGATGGATTGTTTCAGTCATTTTCAAGTAAAACTGTCACACTTTCACCGGTTTCAGGCCCTGTAAGGAACAGGAGGATTAAATGCTTGTCTTTTATCATATATCATATAACAACTGGGGAAAAAGGTGCAGTATAAGGAGGTCACCTCTGGTTCTCACCTCAGCCCTTCACTGTTTCTCTTACTAGTTTTTTAATGTTGATATTGAAAATGATTGTCCAGCTTAACATATGTTTGATCATAAACAAAAGAACTGAACAAATTAAGTGATCTTTCTTCGTCCTGAGAGAGTCATTCATTTCAATCCATCCAGGACGTGTCGAGACATTTCACTCTGAATCGTAAATGTCAGCTTCAAAGTGGCTCTAGAGGTAAAGTCGGGGCAACAGTCAGTCAATGGGACCATGAATATCTCGACAGAATTTAACGGCAGTCAATCCAAGAATTGTTGAACCAGTTCAGTCTGGACCAAAGTGGTGAAGCAACCAACTGACCGACGAGCCTTGTTTCCTAAACCGACTCTTCTACACAACTTGCAACTGCAACAGCAAACACACTTTCACAGGAAATGTAATTGAGAGCACACTGAGGTTTCTGTCAGTGTAATGAGGATAATAATTTATGTATTTGTGAAGTCAAAGATACAATGTTCACACTTTTTTTTCCCCCACATTTTTATTTCTTGGCAAAATATCTCCACTAGCATCCACTTGTAGTGTCTCCAGCGTTATTAAACTCTGTGATGCCCCGGCTGGAGGCACTGTGTTTTTAGACTGTCTGTCCGTCCTGTCCTTGTGAATCAATACCTCAGGAGCACCTTGAGGGACTTTTTTCCAAGTTTGCCACAAATATTAACGAGAGATTATTGACTCAGGAATGAATTGATTAGGTTTTGAGGTCAAGGTCAGCCTGGCCTTGTATCGTCCTCTCCTTGTGAACGCAGCACATCAGGAACGCCTCAAGGGAAAATTATTACATCTGGTATAAATATCCACTCGGACTCAGAGGATGGTCAAACAGGGTGAAATGGTAAAGCCATGACATGTTGCAACCACATGTCAAATGTCAGCTTCACACCACATTATTCAGCGCTGTAACTCAGCAGCAGAGGAGATTGTGACTATGTTTTCTGAGATTTAAGAGGCTGAGGCACTGATTTTATTTTTTGGTTGTGCACGGGCACTCAGAGCCCTCGGTAAAGGTTAGAGAAAGATTGTAGTTTGGTTACAGAAAGAGGCTTCAGACACAACATGTTTATTTACATCTTTCCCCAACTTTAACTAAAGGTCTTTTGTTGCCTAAACCTCACCACAGGGACAGAGCTGTGGACAGGAGCTCCTCTCTTTGGTCTGTTTTTTTTTTCTGTACACTGAATACTATCCACCCTTACCACCATCTAAAGACCGAGCTTCATTCATTCAAAAAAAATACTTAAACATTGAATAATCCAGTCAGTTTGGTTGTATAGAAATCTAATTTCTAGGAGGTGAAGTTAGAGCAACTGACCGATAAAAGCGAAATAGTCAAAGCACCAGGTTGAACGTCGGTACAACATGCTATGGTGGCGACCGTTGTTGCAGCTTCTTAGGTTTCTGTGCTGTGTTCAGCAGTATTGATTTGAGCCCAGGTCCTGTTTCCTTTCCTTTCCGAGCACAGAGCCCTGTGCCTGGAGAGAGAGGGACAGTCAGGAAGCGTTTGGCTGACAGAGAGCTGTCCTCTGAGAGACACTTCCATACTGTGTGTGTCCGTAACTTCTCCTGCTGCGTCCTTGCTGCCAGTCCCCTCCCTTATCAGACAGCACTCTGACAGGCCATCACTGGACAACATAAAAGGAGTCCTATTATTCTTTGTGTTAAATTCTCAGTTTTACTTATGAGCCCGGTGTCCCTCTTTTTAGAGAGTGCAAGTGCTTAGAGAAGGTCATTTCAATTATATAATAATGTGCCTTAGAAAATGTAATTTCATTGAATATTTCTGAGCAGTAATCTGTCTAATGGTTCCTATTGGGCTGCACAATGAGGCAGTATATCATAAAATATCAATACATGGAGGAAATAGTTTTTCAGTCCCGTATCGCTTTCACTCCACGGACTTTAGGATTCTTTAAATGATTTTGGCTTTCGGACATCACATAAATCAATTTTGTCTCTCAGTCTCTTTCTCCCTGCATCTCCTGAGGCGGCAGTTAGAAATTCATCAGTGGACTGAAAAGCTTAGGTTATAGTAACACAGGCTAGATCTAAGGAAGATATAATAGATTCTGTTAAATCATATTTGGCAGAAGAATAACCGTTCCTTAGCGATGGTGCTGACGTTGAATGAGTAATTACGATTTGCTGTGAAATGTCGAGGTGCAACGTGGGTTTGTGGCCGTCTTGTGTGGTTGTAGCATCCTGTGCTCGTGTTTTCCTGTCACTTCAGTCAAGAGTGGCATCCACTTCTATGTGCTTCTGTGCAGCAACAAACAGTTGTCATACATGTCGGACCGTTGACCTTGTGTAGGTCACTGCGTTGCATATCAATACAACGCTCCTTGCTGTGTTTTACAGTGTTAACTTATAGGAAAATCTGTATTTCAGTGAGAAACTTGGAGACTTTTCTAACGACTGTGTCGAGTTTTACTTTGACAATGTCTGAAATGTGTCACTGACAAGATTTTGAATTTCAGTTATCTTATTATTTAGCCATCAGAGTGACCTCATACAAGTGTCCATACTCTGCTTTTAAAATGTTGATTGATTTATAAGAGATAAATTGAGAAAGACGACCCCTGATGATGTCATTTAGCCTCATTCTAGTTGGGCGTGAGCCACACACAAGACCTAACCTGTTTTTTCAGGGAAAAGATCTTGTTCAGCAAAACTGAGCTTCCTCTCCAGTGATACATTATTGTTATAGACTGTAAATAAAGATGTTGCTTCTGTAAGGTCACCCCTAAATTTCTGAAGAGCAGTTTTGAAGCTCAGAGAGACTCAGATGTGCCATGTTGCCAGTACCTGCCTCCATCAAACTGCTGGCTCATCTCACAATAGGCAAAGAGTTTGCACAGAGTGTGTGGAGCCAGTTCAGTGGTACATGCTTCTGATTTTAACACAGGAGTCTGTGGGGATTGACTTGCTTTTTGAGCTGACCTCAAGTGGCCGTTTGAAGAACTGCAGTTTTGGATCTTCTGTGTTGGCTTCGTCAGCAATTGCTGATTTTTTTGGGGCATGTTCTCAAATTTGTTTGAAAACCAACAAAGCTCCTTAAAAAATAAGTTTTGGATTGGCTGTCTCTTAAATCATTCATCTATCCCATGTATATCTATATACTGGTGCTAAAAATTACCAGAGGCTTTTACTGTGAAAACGAAGGAGACTCAAATAGAAACAGGGTTGAGAGGAAGAAAGTATCTTCCTCCTCCTGCATCCAGCCATACAACAGAAGCTGTCAGGTCTTGATGTCTGCAGAGCTCAAGACAAACCACGTACAAAGTTCAAAGTGTGCGGACCGGGGGTCAGAACTGCCAGCTGTTTTCCCAGTGGATGATGGGAGCAATCCTGCACAGTCGTGACCTTCAGCTCTTTGGATTCGGCATTTAAAGTGGAAAACAAGATTGCACAGTGAAAGCCGAGATAACATGAATCATACTGCAAATGTTAGTTCTGACACAGTTCAGCTTAATTTGCATATTAAATGTAGCAGGTCATCGCTCTTGAAGCCGTGTTTAAATGGATGACATAGTAGATTATCACAGTAAAAGCACAGGCTGATAGGATCATGTCGTTCCCCAGATCACCAGTAGGTGTCACTCTTTGCTTTGGAGATAAAAGAACATCAAGTGTCTGAGAGCTTTTGTTCAGTGACCTGTGGTGCTGCTGACGTGTGTGCATGGCTCTCAAGATGTTTTTCTTTTTTCCATATCAGAACGGGCTTAGACGATGATTTTAGATGACCTGGGTGAAAAGGAAGCTGGCCCCAGGAATTTTGAATGGACAGAGTTCAAGGGCATTTGCAAAGCGATCAAACGCAGAGCTTGAGTTTCCTGTTCCCCTGATCAGGAGACAAGTGACAGTTATTCAGGTTTAGAAACAGGAAAGTTCCCTTGACAGCCCCCTGCAGATCTGTTTGTTCCGCATGCTGTTTCATGTTTGAAATGCGATTTACTTCTTTTTGTTTCTTTTTTTTTTAATGCTATCCTCTCACGGAAGTAAAGAGTTTTTTTTAAGGAATCAAAGGCGATCGTAAAAGACATGTGAGCAGCGAAACTTCCTCTCCTTTATAACCAGGATCTTGTGTGTAGCTGCTGCAGTCCATGTTCCTGAGAAAGAACCACTGAGCTGAATGTGTTTAGTTTCTGTGAGGTTCAGACAGGGACAGAAAAAAGCACTTTTGCATCAGTGATTACTGATTAGACCTCTTTGTGCAAAAGTCCTCACTCAATCTCATTTGTCTTCAAGCGTTCATTCTTTTGTCTTTCCCCTTTTAATCTTCTTTCTTTGTCGGCCATATTAAGATACCTACCAGCTTTGTGATTAGTAAGTGTCCATCAGTGACATCTCAGACTCACTCACAGTCTCCTATTGGCTGTCAGAAGGTGCTGAGGACACTGCGGCAGGCTGTCATCTTCCTCTGACAATTGCTTTGGTGCCATTTTCCAGACTGAATTGGTCTGGCCTTTTCTGTGATGGCAGAATTGGGTCTGTCAGCCCTGTGGACCA
>OMNW01015625.1:0-14223 GCA_900303245.1 Selene dorsalis
AGTGTGTGAGGGTCCCATTGTCAGATCATCAAGTCAGTTTGTCTCCTCGCTGTCAGTCAGCATCCACACTGATTTTTTTTAAAGGAAATTAGCCAGAGTTCATAGACATGTAAAGTCAAATACAGCAGATATCGTCAGAATCTACCCTGACTTTGATGATTCAAATATTACTTTTCTCTTCAGATGACTTTATATTTCCCTACATACTAGTAACTCTGAGTTTGTGACATGGCCTTTGGATCCTACCAGGGACACATTAACTGAATGCATTTCATAGATAAATTAGCAAATAAGGAAAATCAACCATCAGTATAATATGTTTAGTTTGAAATATGGATAATTAACAACTCAAAGCCCCAGTACTCTGGACTAACATGTTAAATGGTAGTTTAGAAAGAAAGAGTGTGAGTGTGAGAGTGAGTGTTTGAAGGAATCCCAGCTGCTTCAATGGAGCAGGTCAGACGGAAAGACCAGAAGAGAGGTGGGGGTGATGGGGAGACAACTGGAGTTACACTGTAACCACACGGCAGAAGCAACAGAAGAAAGAAAAATAGAGACAGAGGGAGGGAGAGAGAGAGAGAACGAGACAGAGACTGTAGTCCTGAGAGAAAGACAGCATGAGAGTGTGTGTCGCAAAAAGGTCAAACAACAAGTGCGGGAATGTTTTAGTGTGTGTGTGTGTGTGTGTGTGTGTGTGTGTGTGTGTGTGTGTGTGTGTGTGTGTGAGAGAGAGAGAGAGAGAGAGGTGCGGGAACTTTAACCCATGCTAAAATCATTAGTGCCACAAAAACAGTTATCACAGCTTGTTTGCTCAGGCGAGCCTCTCAGTCACCATGGCTTCTGTTTGTGTGTGTGTTGTGTTAGTGAGTGAGAGTTGGTGTTTACTCAGGAGGGAGATTGAAGTTTAACTTTGCTTTAAACTATCCCTTTATGAGTGCTGTAGAGAGGCGTCCTCCTTAGGTATACTACAGACAACTGCAGACTGATGGCGGTATAGTAAATGTGTATTTGTGCAGAAAATCTAAAATAACTGTAAATATTCTCAATTAAATCCTGCATTTAAATATGATATACTATCATTAACCCCCCAGCCTTCATGATAACATACCCTCTCCTCTCCCCCTCTATTCACTCATAGATTATTCATGCGTTGCTCTACAACTCAGGGAGACGACCAAAGTGACTGGATTCCCATTGACCCCTGATGTTATGCTTTCATTCACAGAGATATAGGGATGAAGGAAGAGGGGAGGGGGCAGGATGTTGGTCTACATGCTTTAAATTATAGATTTTCATTCACAGATTAGTGGAGACGGGCCAGATGAAAGAGAAACGTGATGTAGCGTCTTTATTTATTCATTTTTGTACGTTTACATATTTAAACATCTGCTTCCATTCCCCCTGTTTCCCATTATTATTGGCTTGATAAACCAGCTCAGCCCTGTTTAAATCCATTCACATGTGCATTTCTGTAACAGTTCTGCTATTTTGTAGGTTCCACAACGCTGCACACATACATATGCAAAGTGTTTGTGTGCGCTCAGACGTAAAACAAATACCTGACCCCATTTTCCACTCCTCACGTTTTCCTCCTTATCTCCACCCAGCAGGTTTGAAACCTACTGAGGCAAAGGTGTGCAAGGTTAGAGTCTGAACAACAGAAGACATGAAAAGAGAGACGGGCGGTGAGAGGGGAGTGTAAAATCAATACAGTCTAGATTACATCCACGGTCTTGAAAGTCTTGGTCTAGAAGAAAGAGAGAAGAGGAAAAGAAAACTGGGGATGGAGGGAGGAAAGAGTGGGAGAGAGATTTGACATTAGCGGATCAGGTAGAGTTGAGGGGTTTTAGAGGGTCAGCGTAGGGCTTTCTTCTTAAGTCTAATTAAGAAAATAAAAGCTGAGACCTGTCAGATGGAGGAGGAGGAGGAGGAGGAGGTGTGTTCATGCATTTGTGTGTGTGTGTATGTGTGTGTTAAAGCAGATTCAAGCACTTTGGGAATTTGAACGGATGTCTGCCAGCCTATAGCACAGAACCCAACTGTGAAGCAGTTGTGTTTTGGGGATTGATGGACTGAACTGGAGATGGAGGGAATAAACAGTTTGGAATCAAATAAAAAAGAAAGAACTGGATGTGTGCACAAGGGAAATTCTGTGGCTGCCTGTGCCAGGTTGATCCAAATGGGAATCAAACAGGGGGAAGAGCAGGGGTCCCTCCTCAGCCTCTCATCTTTATTATCAGTCTGCCACCTTGAGTCTTAATTACAAGGTCCAATTCAAAATTCACCTCAAAAAAAGACTTGTTAATTATTCACATCACCCCAATTTCTTCTTTTTTTTCCTTTTCTTTCTGTCACCGGCGTGTCTCGTGAACACACTGCTGGTTGTTTTACAAGAAGAGATAATTGCATGTCTTGCCATAGGGCCTAATACTAATGAACATGTGTTAAGATTTTGTGTTTGAATGCAAATGATTTCCTTATCGTGTCATCAGTTTGAGCCAAGCTTAGAAAAGCACACAATCACAGCCAGCTGCAGTTGTCTCACATAATTGCCTTTCGTTTCATCTCGCAACAATTAAAGAAGTAGCTGATGCCATGAATTTACTCTGCGTGTTTTCTGAGCTGTAACATAAAGATTATGTTGCAAGTTGTAAAAGAGAGAGGAAAGACAAATACTGCCTCCATTTTGGTAATCGCCATTGAGCTGCTCTAAATATTCTCCTCCTCTGAGGTCCAAGAGTCATCCACTGAGTCTGTACTCTTCCTTCATATGCTGCTGCTAAGTATGAACAGATGAAAAATTGATGTTGTTTGGGCAGGGGTGGGGGGCTTCACTGGGGGCTTCCATTCTTCAATGAATGAGCGGAAGTATGGCTGCACGTCTGAATGGATAGATCACCCTAATCCTAGAGGTGGCCTAGATATGAAGCCCTCCTTCAGCGGATTGAGTTGTTGACCTGTCTGTCACACTGTGCATGTGCATCTGTGTGTGTGTGTGTTGACACTGTCCTAAGAACAATAGGCTCATTAATGAACGATGCCACTTGTGCTCGCGTCTGCATAAATTATCTTAATACCACTCGCGTGCCAAACTCTACGATACAAGCCAAACACAAGCTCCTGACAACGTGGAAGCAAAATGGAAAAAAAATGTTGCACAGATAGAGAAGGACTGCTTTTACAGGTCTGCTTTTACTTCTGATTTGAATGAGTCAATATTCTTATTTATCTGTTAAACCCAGTAGTGCCCCATTTAATGATTATTTGATTATTGATTAACCTGCAGATAATGGTATTTGATTAATCAATGGTTCACTCTACAGAATGTCAAAAAAAGTGTGGAAAAATGCCAATAACAATTTCCCCAAGCCTCAAAGAAAGTAGAGGGCTTGAAGACAATATATATCTGGCTTATTTATTTTATAAATCTCTTGAATAACAATTCATGTTGTTATGGTGATTGATTATCTAACTGTTCAGGTAATAGTTTGCCTGGCACTGCTGTTCAGCTTTGGTATGAAATGATGACGTTTCTATAAATACTGTAGGTTTTATAGATACTGTAGGATCACCATGTGGTTACATGTATCCCTAAACCTGCTTGAACATAACTTTAGAAAATGTGTTAGATGTTATTGGTGGTGAACTAAAGAAAAAAGAAACCTTAAAAGCAACAGCAACACATCATGACACCTGCCATGTTGGATCTGGTTTAAAACCTTTCAGCAAACCACCTCCTATGACCTTGACAACTGGTGTAAGTCTACATAGTAGCGGTGATGTGTGTGTGTGTGTGTGTGTGTGTGTGTGTAAGAGCTGTTGACATGTTGCCCACATTCAGAGTCTCGTCGCTCAAGGACAAGAGCTAACGCTGCAAACAGACACTTAACTGCATACAGCAGACTGTGCAGGCACAACGCATGTTACCAAACAATATACACACAGACACATCTAAACAGCACTTCAGAGATGGGACTGAAAGATTCAGATGAACAAGGTCTAGTAGGGGAGGAGGGGAGGGAGAAGGGGGGATCCTTTTTGCCCACAAATTCAAGGATCATTTGCAGTCCCATTCAAGCTCTTGTTGCAGCCCCCGCCACCCCCCTCCTTTCCTCCCTCCCTCCCTCCTCTCTACCCTACTCCCATACCATTTGGGCTGAAAAGAAATACATTTGCAAAAGGAGGGGCCGTCCTGCACTTGTGCGTGCGCGCATATGTGTATGTGTGTGTACGTGCGTGCTCATGTTGAAATGGGCGGGTGCCAGTGTGTGTGTGTGTGTGTGTGTGATAGATTGTGAGTGGATTGGACAATGGGAGGATTGTATGTGATCTATATTCATGTGGCACAGATTCAGTGGCCATGTGCAGACACAGCAGGCTGGGAGTGATCAGACAGAAGAAGAAGAAGGGTTGATTGAAAACATCCTGGAAAGAGAGACAAGAGATAAAATAAGACATTTATAGAGAGATAAAAAAGCATAATCCATTTTTGTTCCAGGTCTCCTTAAATGGCTGTGAAGTGTTTGCAGTAAAACATAAAACGGTGCAAAATGAGATCAAACAGGATAAATGTCAGTGCATTAGTGTGATGGATTGTGTGTATTAATGTTTTCTGTTTGCGTTACACTCTGCATGCAGGTGGAAGCTCCATCCTCCTGAGAATACCTTGTGAAAAGCTCTACATGTTTTTTTTTTCCTTCCAAGGATGTACAAGGTTCTCCTGTTGAGGTGGCTGAAAGTTTAATTATATGCATAAATATTCCCCGGATGACTGTGGTGGCAGCAGAAGAGGCAGAGCACTGATTACTTTACCAAGAGTAGAGAGTAAGGAAAAGAAGGAGAGAGAAAATCAACACTCACGGCAAACCAGTGTGATGGTGCCTGTTCGTTCTAATAACGCAGGTTTAATTTTATATTCTGAGTCCCACAGAGCGAAGACCAAAGAGTGTGTAGAGAGAGAACGAGTTATCATGAGAAATAAAGGGAGAGGCAGCCAGGACTCCTTGGTAACCAAAGCACAGAGGAACAGAGGGGCCGGTCCTATACCCCTCCCGCTGTGTGTGTGTGTGTGTGTGTCTCTGAGGACTGGACTGCCTGAGGGAGGAGTGGTGGTGGACCCTGTGTGTGTGTTTAGAGACAGATAGGAGTAGAGGCTCATTGTCAGCGTGGTAGACGCTCACACTCACACACACTCGGCTGAGAAGTGAGAATGTGAGCGGAGGAGAGCCGACGCCAGCCCTCCGTCATCCCTCCATCTCCTTCACTGGATTTCTCTAGTTTTTTTTTTTTGTGCCTCATTAGGGCACTTCTTTTTCAAGTGAGAGACGTGTACACTGAACGGGAATAATGGTTTTTATCGGGACCTCGTTAAAATCTGTGATTAAATACTTCAAAAGAAAGGGTAAGATATTTTTTACTTCTCCTCAGTGCTGATCAGTAATGTGTGTTTTCAGTAGTTTTGGACTGAGTTTCCAGATTAAAAGTTATACAAGTTAAAACCAGTTAGTTACAATTGATGCTGAAATAAATTCCCAGTCTCGTTTTGCGTCATTTCAGACAGGAACATTATCAGGGATTGAGTTTCTGAAATTCCCAGCAGCTTTCCATTTGTTTCAACTATTTTAAATAACCATTTGCACTGCTTCATTAAAGCTTTTCTGTATTAAAAGTGGATCTATCTGAGCCTTAATGAGCTGTAAATCATTTCATTACAACTAATGGTTTCTCTGGGTGTACTACCTCTGGCGCTGCCTCTGCTGAGCCCAGACACAGCTCTCTGTTGCACCCTGTTACCAGGTAACCACTGGGCCAAGACTTCAGAGTCGACAACTATTAGCACTAAATAACCCGATAGCGTTTGTAAAGGCGGCAGCAGAAGGCACATAAACACCACTTCTTTATTTGTTTATTCAATTGTTTTAGCTTTCTAATAAAGGAAACGACGCTTTGCGTTTGTGCCATGAAGATTATGGTTAGGAGGATTTGTTAGTACTCCAATGCTATTAATCTATCAGTGGCTGTGTATTAAGCAAGTGAGGATGTTTGACAAGGACCTGGTTGATTGAGGGAAAGCCGCTTGTGCTGAATATAATCTCAAGTGTATTTATAGCCCGTGCATGTATGTGTTGAAGTCAAGGCTGAAGTGATATTGTTAATCATTAGCTCAGCGTTTTTCTGGTTCTTATCTGGTATCCATCTTGCACATGCTTGCACTTTGCTCCTTCACTCAGCACCTGGGTATTCAGCTGCAATTCAGTGCTTTTGTTTTGCAGGGGAGGCTGTAGATGCCTAACTGAGCATTGCTCACTTTCTGGAGCTTTTTCTCTGCTTCATGTGGTCAATGTCACTAATGTGGATCAAGGTGCAAAGATTTTAGCGCCTGTAAAGATGTATATATTTTCAAATTAACTCTTAATTATGATGATTTTATATGTGCAACTCTTTTGTGGAGCATCATTTATCAGGCCACAACTGACCATCTTTCCTTTGTGTGGGAATAATATGCTAATCTGGCCCTTAATGAAATTCAGAAAGTTGTACTACGTATGGAAGTTAATGCTCAATATTGATTGGTGGTTGATCGGGGACCCGCTTCAGGATTAACAGATACTGTCAATACAATTCGATCACTGTTTTTAATCATGACAGCTAATACCTCTTGCAGGTGTACGTGCGCATGCAGACACTTTTTCCGGAGATTACTGTGTGTAGCCCTCTGCACTTTAATCGCTGATGCACCTTGTGGGTTGTTTGTGTCTCTCAGAGTTTTCAGTAGCCTGTTTGCACTCGGTCTGTGTTTGTTAATGGGCGTAGGGGGAGTGGGGATGTGTCAATGGACAGAGGGATTAGTGGACTTCTGAAAGACTTTCGCGCCACAGTCCAGTCTGTGTGAGACTCTGTGTGTGTGTGTGTGTGTGTGTGTGTGTGTGTGTGTGAGAGTGTGTGAGAGTGTGTGAGAGATGAGGGACTAGGAGGTATTGTGGTACTGAAAGGCCTGATGTGGAGACTGATGCAGAGGGACAATAAAGGCTTTGTGTCCATAGTCACCATGGTCTTGGTCTGCCTATAGCTTGACCGAGGTCTATTCAGCCCCATGGTCAGGAATAGAGGGTGGGGGAGGGCTACCTGTGTAGAGTGTGGGTGACCGGGCAAGAAAATTTTAAATTGTGCTGGAAAGTTTTTATTTAGCCAGACAGGATGATTTAAAACTCTGCTCTACCACACACAGCTGCAGTGTCTGTACCTTGCTCAAAGGTTGTGACAGTGGTTTCAAACCCTAACCTTCACATTTACTGCTACAACCGAACTGTGTGTGAGTGTGTGGCTTTGCGTAACGGCCCCGTGCAGCTCCGCAGTCCAAACTTGTGGTCTGATGAGTTTTGCCTCGTGATGTATTGGATTGATTATTCTAACCAGCGCAGGCACGCTGCAAGACAGCGTGTCTAACAACACGGGAAGACAATCAATACACACTATCCAGAGCGCTCCCACCCATCACATGCAGCAAACAGTAGGTGCTCAATGACCCTCGTCAGGTATGTGGCGAAGCTGCCTGTAACTGCCTCTCCTTTTGTCAAATTAACTTCAAATAACATGTGCTGAGAGTGCCAGCCGGGTGGGTTAGGGCTGAATTGATGGTCTATTAGATTCACTCCATTGGTTCCACAGAAAAATATCAGAAATTAATTATTTTTTCAGCAATTCAAGAGTGAAATGTGAAAATGTCAGACTCTCGGTCAGACAAAACAAGATCATCTTGTTCTCATGAAAGATGGGAATACATTTCCTAAAATATCCATTTATCAAAAAACCTGCAGATAAACCTTTCACATACAATGTTCATTCAAACAGGATAACTACCAGTCAGTCACAGAACACACACCAAACTGTATTTCTGCAGCATGTATTGCTGTAGGCGGTACGCTTCAGCTATGTTGTTGTTATAGCCTCAAGCAAACAAGCACTGTTTGACCCAGCCTTACTGTGTACATGTGGTATTTACTCTTTAACACAACTGACCAAACAACAAATGTGAATGGGGAGTTTTAATATCACAGAAGAAGTAAAAAAAGTAGAGATCAGAGACTTGTTAACACAATGACCCCCCCTGGTTTGCTGTAGCAGTTTAATAACGACCATCCATCCCTCAACAACCTGTACAGAGGTTAAACTATGAGTTACCACCAGCAGGACATGGCACTGCAGTGTCCACTATAAATCCACAAACATCATAAAATGCTGTTTAACATTTCTGCAGTCATTAGGTTTCAGACCAGTTGAACCTCACATGTGAGTCAAGTTGAACCTCAGAGCTTTTTAAAAAGCCTCTCAGGAGTTATTTGTATATCAAAGCAGTTACAAACTGTCTCACACTTTGACCATTGACTAATACAATTGCAGGCTCCCGCCTATACCTCTGCCTCGGAGGCCTTCTGTCCTCCCCCGACACACACACACACACTTCATGCATCCTAGTTTGGCTCATTAGCACCTGTGAAAAAACTCTCAAACAAAAACACCCCCCTAGCACTTTTTAGTGACCCGTCCCCTTTCTCCTGGTTCCTTCTCCTGCTCTCCCAGTCAGACAGACATGTTGTTTTGGTCAGGACAGGGACACAGAGGGTGATCTTGATTGACCTTTTGCTGTTTAAATGGAAATAGTACTACATCCACGATCACCAACTTTGGCCTGGATTCGCTCACTTGGTAAGCCTGAACTTTAGATAGTGTGTGTTTTATTACCTTGATATTAACACTTCAGCCATTTGCTACAGTGACTCACAAGTGAGAGAGAGGTTCAATTTCTTCTTCGTAGTTGATCAACCATGTCTGACATGAAGAAGTTTTTGAGGAAAAAGAGTTAAAAAAAAAGGTTATTGTCTCTTTTTTGGTTTCATCTCAGCTGTGTAACCTGACCTTGAATGATGTTGAAGTTATGCTATTTTGGCTTATATACTTTTTATATGGTCAGTTTTCTTGTCCTCTGTGTTTTTTGTCATTCTTTACTGTTTCTTGAGAGGACTTACTCTGGCTTCGCAAGAATGTGGAACCTGACTTTTGTTCATCTTTCAGTAGTTTGTTTACATTTTGTGATCCAGATCTACTGGTCAGACCTGGTATTACCTTGCATCTTGATTGATCTTTAGTTAAAATGTTTGACTTGTGTTGGCCTGCCACAGTATCACCACCTAACCCTTTTTTTTACTATTGTAAAAGGGTGAAAACCAAACTCACTCACACGTTGACAACAGACCTGTCTCTCAGAGTTGGACTGCCTAAAAACAATAGTACATTCTTAATACTAGTTATAGCTGTCCACCTGAGATCTGATCAACTGAGATACTGATTAATACCAGATCTGACCAGGACTGACGTTTCCCTCCAAGTTTCTCCAGCAAGTTTTATCACTCTCCCTCTGAGGTGTGTGGCCAGCTAACTGTGGGATGTCTCAGATACGTGTAATGTTTTGGGTGTGAGGACCGACACCTAGATACAAAGTACCTTGTCCTTCCCCTTCCTCCTCTTCTACAAACACAAACAAGCCAGTTCTGCTTCAGAAGGAGATTTTGTGATATGTAATTAGCGAAGTCTGATCTTTGAATTTGGTAACTGATGCAAAATAGCACCTCCTAAGATGGTTGATGAAGAAAAATATTCGAGAGATCCGTTATGGTCCAAAAGGACTTAAAGATGAACTAATTTCCATAATCTCTTGTGTGTGTCACTGCAGCGGTGTCTAACCTGGATGAGGAGAGCAAGTGGACAGTTCACTACACAGCTCCGTGGCACCAGCAGGAGAACGTCTTCCTACCAGGCAGCAGGCCGCCCTGCGTAGAAGACCTCCACCGTCAGGCCAAAGTCAACCTCAAGACCGCCCTGCGAGGTAAGGATGGTTCAACCTGTACCACTAACCAAAACGTAGCTGGGTGTGGTTTGGTTAATCTGTAGCTGTTGTACAGTATTTGGCAATGAGTCATGTATTACACCCTCCAGGACGATGACACATGAATCATCGAAACTAATACAAAATTATTTTATTGATATATAGATATTCAGTGCCTGGTCTAAAAAGCTCAAGTCCAATTCAAAAAGTTCAGAAAAGTGTCCCAGGCAGTTGCCCAGAATGCAAATGAAATTCGACATGTCCACATGCCTGACATTCAGCCACATCAGCGAAATATAAACACTGACAAATATCACTGCTGGGAATGTTGATAGATGCCGTCATCGGTTTTCTCACGTTTGTCCTCAGCTGTAAAAATGTCTAAACTTGTAATTTGTGTCTAGTCAACAACACAACCGTGTGAGATCCTCTTCTTCCTGTTTGTGTAGCGTAATTAGACAAGATCAGACACACCCTTGTTGGCAAGCAAACACAGGGAGACAAGTCGCAACACAGTGACGACTTTCTAATATTCCCACAACCCTTCCTGGAAAGGAAGCAGAACAAACAGTAAATACTGGCACCTGTTGTCACCTAGAGTTCCTGGGAAAGTTGTGTTTTTTCAGATAAAGATTCTAAGGGCAGGTTTGACAGAAGTGTGTGTGTGTGTGTACGTACATGGGTGGTGTGTCAAGGTAAAAGGCTTGTTGTTTACATGCTGAGGTGGCCTTGTGTGTCAGCAGATAAAAAAGACTGAGATAAAGGTAGAGAAAAAGATAAATGGGGAGGAGGTGGATGTAACCTGATGCAAGGGTGTGTAAAGACTTATCCACCCACTGTAACACATACGCACACACGCACACACGCACGCACGCGCACACACATACACACACAGGTTTTCTTTGTCTTCCCCATTGTGTGACACTGTGTGTTGTTGCTGTTGCACAATTGCAATATTCATGTTGCTAGGTACGCAAACACCACCTGGGAGGTAGGATTCATGTAGCCCCCCTTCATCTTGTCACCATCCAAGCATCCTATCATCCCCACCCAGCCCCAGGGGTCCCACCTAAAAGGCAACAGGTGTCCAAAGGGAGCACCTGTGCTGTCCATTTGAGACTCGATGTGTGTTTTAGCGCTCAGCTCTTCCTGCAGAACTGAGAGTGGCAGTCACACCTCGTCACAGCTCAGCCTTAAGTTGGTCACAGTAATGACTTTTATTGAACTTTATCTCCAAATACAGTGATGCTATGATCTCTGTAGCAATTCAATGTTCATAATTTACACATTCAGAAAAGTAATATCTGTGTACAGTGTGTAAACCACGTGCAGATCCTGTAACGAGTCGTTACATCCAGCGCCACCAGCATGAGCATAACGAGGTACACGAGTCTGCTTTCTGCTCTGCAAAGCAGAATAATCAATAACCAATCAGATGGCAACGTGCATCCTCTCATTGTTCTTTTTCACACACGTTCAGTGTCGGGGCTTTTTTCAGGCGGCTCGCTCGCTGGTTACAGAACGTGCCAGCAGGTCGAAATACATCAGGGAAGTTATATAACAGTTGTGTGATTATTGTCAATATTTTTCTAAGAAATGTGACATGGTATAATCAGTTATGTTATTCAGTGATAACTAGAGGCATTATGTTATTCGATGCTGTGGTAATTACAGAAATCTTTTTATTACTGCCCTCTGAAATCAAACTCCTTTTGTGAGGTCAGACAGAAAGGATCGACCAGTACATCCCATATTCATCATCAAGTTCAAACGTGGCATCGATAGTTAAATTGACTTGAAGAAAAGTTGCATTATAAATGTGTCCAGGCATTGAAGGTTATTCATTCACAGCAAACCGGTGGACACGTAACGAGGGCCATGCACATTTTTGGGGCCTATTTGTTTCACCAATTAAGTGCTTAAGATCAGCAAATCGCAAATCTGTGAGATGTAGATACATTAACCTCCTTCATGTCGTTAAATTTGTCCACAACGTCCTTCATTCCCTCTGCAGGTCTCCACTGGTGTCACTTACCCCTCCCTTCAGTTCTGCCTAGCAACAAGCAGCTCTCAGCTCATCAGAGCTTATTTATTTTATCAACCGTCCCCAATCACGCAACACCAACACCAATCAGCTCCTCTCCCCGTCATCATGCTCATTATCATCATGCTTTCTAAATCCCTTCTTCCACACCGCTGCCACATCAGCTCGTTGTTACAGTAGCTACATATGCCAACCCCATTAGGATCCATTAAGTGACATTATTATACATGTACCGGTGTGTTGCTCCGTAGAGATGGGCTGTAATTAGCTATGGAGATAGATGGGACATAGAAAGGATCAAAAGCAGAATCTTTTGAGGTGCAAGGCTAAAAAACTGTTTAGTGCTCATGTAATTCACCAAGAGGAGTTTTAATTGAGCATCACACACTGAATAAATCCCCAAGATGCAAGATGAAAGACTCACCAGGAGGTTTTTTTTTCCCATTTCTATCAATAACATGCAGGGAAACACACAAAAAGCATAATTCATGCTTTCAGGTTGATACTGTAGGCAAGAAGGAGATGTTAAGAGTTTTTCAAGATCTGCTTTGTTTGTTAGGTTTATCCATCCTACAGGCTTCAGGCAACAGTAGAAGCGCTTATAATTCTCTACTGTGTGTTTTAGTTGAAGCTTTAGAAGTAACACATGTGATTAGCTGTTTGAACACCAGACAAAGGATGCACTATTAGATCCATCAGCGGAGACTCAGAGACAGAGAGATGATGTGCTAAATGCTCCCTGAGACAAGGCGAGGGGGGTGGTGGGGGAGAGGGAGGACAGTTCTGCCATCTGTGTGTGACAGACTGAAACTGATACCCTCCTCCTTTGGTTGTGCGCGCACGCACACACACACACACACACACAATCATTTACACGCATCTTATCACACATACAGTCACACATACATCACAACCACATCACAGCAGGTGGTGACGAGAGGAAGTGTGAGCAATGCTTGGCAGCATCCAACCGGGACTGCACTCGCATGTCTAACACACACACACACACACACACACACACACACACACACACACCAAACAAATGCTATACTATGTAGCATTCAGTGTTACACAGCTACGTCTTATAAATATTTCACACATCATTTGTTTAATGGTGTTTTTGCCTGATTTATTCTGACTACTTTATGCACAAATTGGTTGGTGTGTGCACAGTACAGCCCTTGACATGAGTTTGATCACTGTTTATATTCACCACTGGGTCTGTTTAGTCAGAGCTGTTAGTGAGGTTGTATGAAGTGAACTAATGATGTTTGTTTCTCGAAGATTGTTTTGTATCTCCATCTGTGTCATGACAAAATCTCATCAAGTCTGAAGATTATAGCTGCCTAAAAAATGTAATTTCAGCTCATTTGAGTCAAAGTCTGATGTCTTTTGTTCTCCATCTGTCTCTCTCCAGAATGTGACAAGTTAAGGAAAGATGGTTTCCGGAGCTCCCAGTACTACTCCCAGGGTCCCACCTTTTCAGATCCCATTCAGTCCACCAGCAGCCTGCAGGATGACGAGGATGATGAGAATGACAAGAAGGTATTCATGTGCACAGAACACACACAAAGTTAAATACAAATAAATACATCTAAATACTTATTTATAAACACACCATAATGCAAAAGTAGTGCTGATTCAGCAGCTCAGTAGCTCACCTCCACTGTTTAAATAGTCTCAGTCTTCCCTCTAGTGGTTGGGACTGGAAATATACATATTATATTCTCACTCTCTGTCAGAGCAACACTGTAATGTGTATATATACATAGACACAGGGAGAGATAATAAACACCACTGACTTGTTATTGTTTTTCCATTAGTCTTTTCAGTACAGTTGCTGATGTTTGTGTGATGCCACAGTCCAGTAAGTTCACAGTAGAGTGAGGGATGGAGAGAAACAGAGAAACTGAGGGAGGGAAGTGAGAAGCAGACAGGGATAAAGTATAACAAGAGGATCATTCAGAGTATTAAGTATTGAATTATTTGTTGCTCCTCTGTGTGGCTCAACCATTAGTGTAGGGAGAAGTGTAGATGGTTTGACAGACAGATTACCCCTTACCTTACTCTACTTTATTTCTCATACACTAACACTCACTCACATGATATCTGAGGCCCTCAAAGGGCCAGCAGGTCTTTCACTGTTATTATCGGGGTCCCCATTGCCCCCCTTCCCACCCCGGAGCCCCTGGATGCCAGTCCCTCATTTTATGCCTGCCCTGACCTGTGACCTTCATAACACGCCGTTGTTTCTCTGAACTGTCGACTCCCATCCCTCGTTCTCCGTGTTTGTACT
>OMNW01015627.1:2309-17964 GCA_900303245.1 Selene dorsalis
CTCCCTCTTGTCACTCAGTTTGAAACAGACGTCTTTTAAAGAGGAACCATGCAAGTCCGCTCGCTTTTCCTCTGTCTTGCTAACCTCCTCCTCCTCCCGGGCCATGTGCATTTGGTTTTTGATGAAGCCGGCGAGAAAGTAATCCATGGAGCGATGGATAATGTTGTGATGTGTATATTTGTGTAGTCTTAACTGTCATGAACAAAAGATTATGGGTTACAAGGTGCGTTTTTTTGTCACGATGTGCAGAGACAAGGTTGCAAGGTTGGTTTTTCAGCCAAGAGACGCCAGGAGGAAGACAGAAAGCCTCCGTTCTCATTTATCTAACCATCACAATTACTCTGAAGCTGTTTAATTAAGGTAAAAAAATCCTGCGTAGTTCCTCTTTAAAGATGAACATGGCAGAACGTGGCAGCCTGACTCCTTCAAACTACATCTCTCACAATATGAAGGTTGAGCGGCGACACTGAAACCTCAAGAGTTTAAACCGATCAATACAATTACTGCCAAACAATATGAAGAGTCTCCTTTTCACTGACCAACAACCCTGTCTCCTAAGTATACTAGTAGTACAGTGTTTCTCTTTCTCTTTACATTAAAAATGTAACTGGACAAATGCATCAAATGCTTAGGAAAACAAATGTGGGGAGTGATGGTGGGCATATTTTTCATACATCAAAACATATTGATCAAATATGTTACATGTGACTGGGAAGTTGGTCGTCTTCAAACGAAGCAGAGTGAGTTGACAATAAAACGTTTAAAATAAGCTTAAAATTAATACGTGAATTAATAAAATGCGTCACTCTACCACGTCGTACACCTGCGTGGAAGCAGCTGCGCTCGTTACGTTTCTCCTTTATTCAGGTTTTCCTTCAGTTCCTCACTCATCCAAAACAACCACAATCATAAAATCAATCCAGTGATGACATTTCCTGCAAAATGTGTCTGCTGTTGCACTTGATATAAACATCATTTCTGAGAGACATGGCTGCTGTCTGATGTGTAACAGCGCTGCAGACGGAGAGGTGGTCGATGTGACATTTATCGTCCAACTTGACTTGATGTTTGAAAGCAAAAAAAAAAAAAAAAATCTAGCTTTGTGTTTTGACCTGAAATCCCCCGAACACATGATGAATATTTTACTACCAGGCCTGTGAAGTGAAAGGAGTTGAAAGGACAATACTACTTGAAAGTCTTGCATCTTCAGACCAGACGAGTAACACAGTGTGAAACAAAACACAGAAACACACTTTCAGTGCGACTGTTCTCCGACTCTCACGTTGTCTGTGATCACCTCAGACTTCACCACACAATAATAAAAGAATAAAAATGTAGCACAGCACCACAGGACGCCGCTAACATCTTATAATAATGACACTGTTCCTACACTCATTAGCCTGTCATTAATAAACACAATTATAAAAGTTAATCTACAATAAAACAGCTATTAACATACTCACTAAACATTAATACATGTCTGAATCACTGCAGCATATACGTGTCTAAATAGTTTATCATTTACTAAATGATCTTATAAACCACTGATATAATACTTTGTTTATTACATATGAAAATACAAACATTAAACACAGTATAGATGAGCTCATTAATCAAGAATTGAATATTTATAACCGTGCTTATAAACTACAGACTAATTAGTATCAACGTAGGAAGAATCCTTTGTAATTGATGAATGAACCATTACCAGTGGCCATGTTACATGTTAGACTCGAGCAAAGAAGAAAGAAAACGATCCTCACAACAGAAAAAGTGATTCATTGGAGGAGGATGACACATCAGCGATCAGTGCAGCATACACTTCCACTGGCTCTCTACAACATGTGTTGTGTGTATTATTGTATTGGATTCTGTTAAATTGGACTCACAGACAAATTAAGCGCGCCCTGTAAGCGATACCACTGCTAAACTTCTGTCGGCATCGATCGTCTTCCCGTAAAAAGCGCTGTAAATATTCACTGCAATTAAAGCAGCTCGGTAACAAATCAATTACCGAGTCACCTGAGAACCAGTGCAGCGCACAACAGATGTGCTCTCTGACGCACACACACACACACATACACACATACAAACATGCAAACACAAAGGCAGTTCGACTACATCAAGGAGCACTTCCTTGACCCCGTGAGATGTGTCTGCACCGATGCGTCATAAACTATACATACAAACACACCATCGGCTGCACACAAACACAAACATACACACACAAACAAGATGTCTTTGTTCCATCAGATTTATGTCAGCAGCCTTTTTCCCACTTGGCCCTAACAACTGTACTGAGATGTTGAATTCAGCTTCATAAATAGTTCCATGTAAATTACCCCTGGGTGCCGGGCTGGTATCTACTTGCAGAAATGAGCTGGGTACTCACAATGAACCAGACGCACAAACACACACATACATGCATGCATGCACGTGCACACACACACACACACAAGCAGGCCTAACCAAATGTAATTTAGCAGCTGCTTTCTAATGGGGCTTCATTTTCCAATATAAATGTTGATAATCTATGATTACTTTCCGCACCGCAACACAGGGAGCTGAGGTTTTCTTTCATGTATTTATGGAAGTTTCTCTCTCTCTCTCCCTCTTTCACTTTATCTTCCGGCTTTTGGGAAAAAGGTTTTTGAATACAGACATCAAGTGAAGAGTTTCATCTTTCTGTTTTTACCAGCATGGAGGGAGACGACTGCAGAAGCACTTCTATGCATCATTAACCCTCATTCTTTCTGTGTTAATCATCTGTTTAGTGTGTTTTTTTTTCTTTTTCTTGTACTTCTGAATCCAGGCAAACTGGGAATAAATACATAAATAATGTGGTGAGTAAAATGATCAAAATCAGAGTCTAACACAGTGAAGCTAAGCTGTCTGCACTCTGTGTGACAAATTTAGTCTTTTTGAGTTAATTCAGTCGACAATATTAATCAATGTGCTCATATTCATGATGTAATACATATATTGTAAAGTATATATTTCTATGTTTCATGCAGCAGCGTCCATAGGAAGTAGTTCTGACCTCATGATGCAGGAGATAGAAACAACAGATAGAAACTAATAGTTGTTGTGTACGGCAGAACATCGTTTTCCACATTGTGTTGTTGTGTGAAATGTTTTTTATTTTAAGGCCACACCTGCTGCTGGTGTTGCTGCTGCTTCAATTGAAATCTCCAGCTAAGGCAGAGTGTCAAACATCAATATAGTCTGAGGACCTGCTATGTTGCATCGCTACTAAAAAAGCATGAGAACCTGCTCCTGAGTGTTTGCTCTGATTATTAAAACCAAATCTTAGGTGTGATACTTTCTAATAAGGCAGAGTTAAGGTTTAATATTTGTACAATTGTTGATACTAATATCACAGATCACAGATCACCAATGCTGCCTAAAATACAGTATCAGCTGATGATGACATACCATGCAATTTATTAATAAACTTTATAATTTCACACTTGGATTAAACAAGAAATCAGTTCCAATTCACTGATCTAAAGACAACAACCTACACAGGAGGGAAGTTGGCACCTTTCAGCCACTGGTTACTGTTGTTTCAGAGCTGCGTTTTCATTAAAAACATTAAGAGTCTACAATGGTTCTGGATCACAAAGCCAATATATTTAAATCTGGGGAATTAACTGATTTATCCCCTATGTACAAAAATTTGGATTTCTTGAGTTGAATCCGTTCTATTGAAGCATGTGTGTGTCTCATTGTGATTCAACTGGCAGGCAGTGTTTACCTGTTATATATATATATATATAAAAAAGACTGTGTCTCAAGTTCTCCAGCAGATTATTGCTCAGTGAGCAGCAGTGTGATCATGAGAAAAATGGCATCAGAACTAAGTGAGAGTGTCAGAAGTCAAATTGTTATTCTAAGCAAAGAGCAGCTTTCTCAGCTTCACATCACAGTCGGACTAAAGGTTCCTGAGACGACGGTGCATGGGACAAGGGTTTTTGGCCCAAATTGGATCAGCTGCATCCAAAGCACAACCAGGCAGAACCAAAAAAAAAAGTGACCATACCATCCAAAGATCAATACCTCAAACTTGGCAAAGGAACAACTTCATCACTGATTCAGAATCGGACAAATAAAGACTTCAGGACTCCAATCAGCAAAAGTAGTGTCAGGAAAAAGGTTTTGTTTTGTTGCAGGCTCACAGGATGAATCGCTTTTCTCAGGACAGAAAACAAGCAATAAATAAAATATAAATAAATACAGCTCCGATGACTGGAGGAAAACAAAGACTTTGGTGTTACTGAGCCGTGTCCATCACTACAGCTGAGAACCAGGCCGACTGTCAGACCTGTCAAATGAACCACATCCATCAATAACATGAATTTAACATTTAATCCCTTATTAGAAGAAGTTATGGAGTCCATGCACCGCTAGGGTGATGCTGTAATCAACATTTTCCTCCATGCTAACTTGAGATGTGTCCAAGTCAGAGGGTGAGGGAGAGGTGACAGTGCAGCTGATCTAACCCACAGTGAAAAATAGTCGTGGGAATATTTTAATCCGGGCGTGAGTGACCCAACACCTTCACTGAACTGATCACTGACCAGAGAGAGAGAGAGAGAAGTACCTCCCTGTGTTGATGCTATATAAACCCTCTGGTATAATGCTGCTGGATGCTGCAGCAGAATAATGACCTCAACCCCACCGAACATCTACAGGGGCACTTGAATATGGACAAAGCAAAGCATTCTGGGACATCGCACGCTGAAGAGGCACAATCACGCATGCATATTTTTTCAAAAAATTCAATTTATTAGCGTTAGCTTTAGCATTCCAATTCGAAACAAATGCAAACTTTAAGTACCTCGTCTCGTGCTGTCAGACCTCTGCGTGCACACTCTGCCTGCCATAACGTTAATACAGAGGTTATCTCCAGCCCATTTATTTTCCATTTGTCAGTCTGTGAGTGAAGTTATAATAGCTTGGTAAAGAGCCACATTAGCAGGAAGGCGCAACGAAGCTATGGATTAATACTCTCTGATCCCTCGCTGTCAAGCCCATTAAAATGTATGCAATTTGGTATTATCTCTGTCCCCCACCATGTGGAGCAGACAGGCGAGCATGGCACCAGAGTTTAAAAACCCTTCTTAATGTATCAGTGCCTCATTTGCTGCACATGACTCCCCCCCAAAAAAATCTTCTCCTTTTCTTTTCCCTTCGTTTCCTCCTCCTCCACTTTCCCCTCTGCGCTGTGTGAAAAAAAGGAAAAGAAAAGAGAGAAAAGATAAGGCATGCCTGTCATTCCCACAAGCCTGTCAATCATAATTCACTGCTGAAATTACATTCCCTCTGCTTCGCTCTGGCTCTGTGGAGGGTAGAGCAGCCACCTTCGTGTCTATAGATATTCAGCTCTGACTCTAACACCATATTTTCTCTCCCAGGAGAGGAGCAGACAGTCCAGTCCCACCTGTATTTTCTCCTTATAAAAACTTATGTCAGGAGCTTTCCACTGTAATGAGGTAATATCGACTCGCTGTGTTGTCAGTGCCTGTCTGCGCGCCGCCTGTGGTATTTCATGTCACCGACTGCGCCTCAGACTCCTATTGGAGTATTGATCAAGTGACGTTGGCTCTTTAGGAAAAGCAGTCAACGAGCTCCGAGATGGTCAGTGCACTTGATTTGTACGTTTTAACAGTACAACTGATCACGTCTATGTTGCTTGTTATAGCTTATATATATTAGAGGCCTTGCATTGTTTTGCTGGCGCTGGTACACCTGGGCCTCTTTGTCCTCCACCCACTGACTTTTTTAAATAAAAATATGTAAATAGCTCCAGTTTAAAAAAGACATAAGCCAGGTCCCTTTCATTTCCATAGTGTAGCTACAGTGTTTCTGGTTTAACACCAGCGAGTTGGACAAGTGACAGATGTGTTTACAGTGTCTGTGTGATCTGGAAGAAAAAGGGGTGAGAATGAGCGTGCTCACCCAAGTGTTGTGTTTACATCAGTGCCGATTGGAGCTGGAGCCGACAAATACCTGCGTCTACTGCAGAGTCATTTGACCCCAGTGTAAATGTGACATGTAGTTTTCTACTGCTGTCAAAAGCCTGATGTTAGCAGTGGAAAACAAGTTGGCAAATGACAAATGAAATGTAACTCATGAACACCTACAACGATAAATTTGCAAACCAAATCAAAATCCAAAAATAGCAGCTCTCATAACCCTGCACTTCTTTAATAGTGGTTTGAACTGCAGTCAGTGGAGGATCTGCTCATTATCTTGGGGAAGGAAAAATTCACATTTTCCACATCACACTGGTGTGAAGCATGTGCAACAGAGTGGACCAGCACATGATGATTACAGCGCTGAAAATAACACAGCTGGATGAACAGCGGTGCACAGACAGGATCTGCTGATTAAGAGCTGCCAGTTGTCACATTTTCATTCAGTGACGTCTCCTCTGCACCGACATTCGATGCCTTCAGGGTCTCGTGTTGCTGTAGCTACCTGAGCAAATAGTCAATTAATAACTGCCAATGTTCGGCAATGTTTTCATCAAGTAACTCTTCACAAACAAGAAAAGAAAAGAAAAGAAAAGAAAAGAAAAGAAAATGAAAAGATTCTGGCTTTAACACATCTGTCTAATCTATCCAGAGAGCAACAAAGCAAACAACTGCCACCATCTCCACAATAAAATGTGTCAGGGATGGTTCTCCATCTCTCACATAATTTCCTCTTTGTCACAAGCAAAACAGATGGTTTCATGGTCAGCCATCTTAAACACAAGCATGTGTGTCAACTGATTCATGCACAGAAAGGCTTTTGGATGAGTGTTGTTGAGTTTGTGAGAGTGACAGTGGTGTAGGAGTATACAGTTACTGAAGGTCATCTCAGTGTTCAAACAACACTGGACATGTGAACCGCAGAAAACCACATTTCTATCTAACAGTACTCAGACACAAGTTCTCTGTACAATCATATACAGGTGCATGTTTTAAACCTTGGTTACATTACAAAAATACTTGTCGTTTATGGACATAAATAAATCCATATTCTCTCTTTTGACAACTTTATCTATTTATGAACTATTCCCTACACAATATTACTCACCCCTTTGAAAGATAAGAAATGGTTTTAAATCCAAAAAATAGAAGAGATATAAATCCTAATTGTTACCTGCTGGCTATCTGTATGTTGTTATCAGTATGTTGTAAAAAAAATAATAATAATAATAATTCAAGTGAGTGATGATTGAATTACAGTAAACCTCAGTATCTGTGTGACAGTTATTAACCTCTGAAGTCTAATGAGCACCTCTGCAAACGGCTGTAACACTCTTCATATGCTCCCAGCAAGGCCAAATCAAAGCCGGCGTGCTAAACATAGGCTGTTCATTAACCATATTCTACACACATTGTTAATTAAGCTGATTATCATAATTAAGAACAAAAAAAAACAAAAACAAGATGGCTATAGAATACCTAATGCACAAAAGCTTTAGGGGTTGAGTTTTCCATTTGCTGGCTGTATAATTAATATCATTCCTATAATTTGCCCATACAGGACTCATGATGAATTATTATGTGTATCATGTTTTGCCATGTGATTATACTGTAACCACATGAGCGTAGCATATTAGAATATCTTCAGGCTTTGCTAAACACTTCTTCTGAAGTGCCACACTCTCCTGTATCTTTTACTTACTGCGTTTATACGCAAGTTGTCGGGGTAATCTTAGAAGGATTACTGCCATCAGTGAAGGGTGGAATATAAATTGTAGTAATAATCAGCTGTCCAAACTCTGTTTAGGGATAATACAAGGATGCAGCAGAGGATGTAATAGGCTTACCTCTAACTTCACATCTTTGTCCTTGATGATAACAAAGCTGTGGCACTCATTAGGTAAAAAAGCAAATCCCTCTTCTGATTATTTCTCCAGTGATGGCAAAATCACCATCTACACAAATAACACAATGATGATAATAATAATAATAAAGCCCTGGCACATCCTTAAGATTATTATCACATCATAATGAAGTAAGTTCCCGCTAACTCAAGTGACACTCAGGCGGCATCTACAAATAGGACCATCAGTTTGAGATAAAAATAAGAAGCTGTTAACAGAAACGGAGCCAGCCTCCTGTCTAGCTGCAGAGATACTGTTCAATCTCTGCTCTAGATTAATGAACACACATATAGCAAATCAAAAGAGTATTTAGGTTTTATTGTGTAGACGAAGAAGATCCTTGTCGAACTGAGTTTAAAGTTCTTGTTACGCAGTGCAGAAGTTCACATAATACAGAGGGTAATACAGAGGTAACTGTGTCAAACAGAGATAATATGAGGAACTGACAGAATAGATATTCAAATACACAAAGCTAGTCGGGGGTTTCCCACCACTGACTGGTGAGGCACTGACATGGAGCAGATACAGCCCCTGAGACCTTAAAAACCCAACATGATCAAAAGGATGTTTGGATTCAGATCTGATAATATTGACGTCACACATACATATTCTGACATCTCTTTGAAACTTGACTCATCTTCCAGGGATAATTAAGTGTGCAGTGAATTAGACCAGTGAACATTAACAAGCTACGGCAGCCAAGTTAAGGAGGCCTGGACAGTTTCAGCTGCTGTAGATTGACTTAAACAAGTATATATACACACAACTTTTTCCACTAGGCATTGTGATATTTCTAACTCAAAAGGCCTGGTCACACCAGTGTTTATGGGATTTATGTTACAGCACTTTGTACCAACAAGGTCAGAAATGTTTTGGTTTTTTTTCTTTAAGTAAAACTTGTTTGGCCGCCATTTTTTAAAAGTCGTCAACCCATATCAAAAACGTAACTATTGTAAAAGTTAAACCTCCTCAAAGTTGAAAATACACTGAGTTTCAAGGATTTATTATATATTAGATTATGAAACGTATTATATAAGAGAATGTCAACTTAATTTGGTTAAAAAGTTTAATTTTGTTAGTGCAATTCAGTCTTTGTCTATTTACATTCATACATTTCTACTTTATTTATGAATGATTGCTGATTCTCACTAAAATACTATTATTAACCATTAAATGACATGTTTATTTATTCATTCTGTCACACATATTAATGGCCGCTTAGAGTACTGTCTCGTTTCTGGACGTTCCCAAAATCAGAATAAGTGTGTTTTTTTTTTGGTGCCACGGTGAGATAAAGCTATAATGACAAGACAAAGCTCTAATTATTGTGTTTCATTTCATCACAGCAAAAACAAAAACACTACACATGAGCCAGTGAACACTAATTAATCCCTGTGTATCCTCACAATCCTCCTGGCTTTTGTCTGAAGAGAGTTTGGAGTCTACTGTAGATACAATGTGTGTGCACATCTCATCGGGGAGTGTGTGAGAGAGTCAGTGTGTTAAACCTTTGCTTTGTTAGCTCGGAGTGAAACAGAAAGTGCCACTGGTTGTAATGGTACGGGTTATTGGAAAAACCAACATCTCAGCTCAGTTTGCCCCGAGGCCGACTTCATCTCTGAGGCACCGGCAGCAGAAGAGATTGCCACCATCTTTTTATTTCCAATTTCCTCCGTTCTTTTTTAGTTGTTGATTATGAATTTTGGTCTTTTCCCATAAGGCTGTTCTTCGGTACCATGTCCTCACCTCCGGTGTTTCAGTCTGTCACATCCCCGTGGAGATGTTCCTCTTTGCCGACGGCAGATAATTGGTTCCACGAGGCTTATTTATTGAATATTAATGCCGAGCAGAAACACATAAACACACGTCCAGGTTGAGTCTAGGCCATGGTCTGAAATTCCAACTCTAACCTGATTAATTCTTGTTCTTTCCTGCCTTGGGCTTATCATCTGGAAAAAAATCAAAAAAAAAAAAAATCAGCATGATCCCAAAGCCAACACTTTAACATCAGAGATCCTTCTACTCTCTGGCTGTAGGTACTAGCAGGTATCAGCAGGCTGAGCGGCGCTGGCCAAACATCCATCTCTCCAGTGACTGACTGAAGCTCATCTAGACTTTTGCAGGCCAGATGGGATGTGTTGTGTTGTGGTTCTGTGCTAGGATCTCCTCCAACTCCGACACGTTGCCAAGAATGTCTCCGCAGGGAGGCTTCATGGGTTTATGTGGTCTTTCTAGCAGCCCCTCGCCACGTGATCCATCTGACCGTGATGACATAGGAAAAAAACTTTGTCTTTGATGCCAACCCTGCCAGGCTTATCCAGTGGCACTTAAGAGGAAAGTCAAACCTTCTGACCCGTTTCATCCCTCTAAGTTTGCTTTGATATGTTGCTGTAACCTTCAAGGATCAAAGCTCCACTAACGCTCCAGCTTCTCGAGCCTGTGACCTTCATACTTGACCCAGAAGTAGACCAAAGGCGCTGGAAGATGTGATATTTCAAAACCATTTACCTTCGGGGCGTCCCAGTAGCCTACATTCCCACGTGTCTCACAGCAGAAGAAACCTTACTCTACTACTGTACATCTATTTAAACTTTCCATCGACTTCCCCAGAGGGACCGATGGACCTCCTGTACCACCCCATGTCTGGAAAACCCACAGTATGAGTAATTACATTAATTTGTTGTTCCTTTCATTGTTCAACTTTCAGCACAGCTATTCCCTCAAATGCACATAGATATATGTAGCTCTTTGAAGCAGAAATAAGCTGTGCCTCTAAAGTCCTCACAATTCGCTCTGATTACTTGTGCAGTTCTCAAAGTTGGGCTGGAAATGAGCCGCCTACTTAGTCATCACACTTCTGTCGAGTTGATATTTCCAAAGTAGAGGTCGGTGCTCATCAAAAATACCCAGTTACAGATCGAGCTCAACAGGACTCCATCAACCTTTGGTACAGATGCTGCTCCATCTGATGAGTTTTGGGGGGTTTCTGAATGGTTCCCTGAGTCTCACTGAACTTTTTCGCGTCCCTCTTTTTATCCTCTTTTTACAGAATGTATCCCATTATCATTGCTGCACTTCTGTGGGGACATCAACAATCAAGGAAATCGATTCTCATTTCACTGACGATAATCCGTGTCTCTCCTTTCGCTTCCTCACCTTGTTTGGTCACATAGTCGGTTTTTTCCATTTCTTCTTTGGGATGAACTGAGTGCCTCGCCTCCACATGATGAGGAAAAACCAGCCCCAGTCCCTCCATTTTCAGCTCCAACATTCAACATTTAAGGTGTCCGATAGATGACTTCATCAATGTTCCACAACCAGCCGTCATTAATAGCCTCGCCCCGGCACCTTCTCCTCATTTCAGACAGACCTGAATTCCTTGCTCTCCCTCGACAATCTAGTTAACCTCGTTTTTACCTCCTTTAACCTTGTCACACTGACTTGATTTGTTTCTTATACCCACTTAGAATTTTTTTTTTTTCTGTTGAAGTCACTGATGTCTACCTAAATGAAATCTATTTCTTCTCTCGGTGTCTCTTTGCCTCGACTGCCTTCAACTCGCTCCCAGATCTCATTACTCGTCTGTAGTTTCCAGCATCGCTGGGTCGCTTAAATTCTTTGACTTCTACCTTAAACCTCCTCAGGATACTTTTCCCAACATGCAGTATGCTCTCTACCTGTCATCGCTATGTTTTTGTTCGGTTCCTGTCTTTATCCATCAAAATCTCAACCTTTCATCGCTTACCTACTCCAACCTTTCTGCCTCGTCTTCTTTGCCTGAAGGTAGAAAGCATTTACATTAAGGAACTCTCTCTCTTCATATAATAGTTTATTGAACTTAAATTGCCTTTCTCAGCATTAGGGATTCACAGGAAACTGATGCAGCATGTGATCCATTTAAATATTATGCCACCGATAACACACTCCCTTCTTTGGTTTTTTTTTTTTTTGTTTTTTTGACTGTTCGCTGTCTTCACATCCTGTCAGAGCTGCATTAAGTTACTGCTTAATGCAACCGTGGAATGGTTTTTCTTGTGAAGCAGCCATGGGAAAGGAACAAATAGATTTTTTTGTTGCAAATGACTGAGGTAACAAAACAGGAACACACACATGAAGAGGGGAGACGTTGCACAGCTCAGATTCCTGAGCAAGCCAACCAACCATACTACGGCCTGCTGTTGTGTGGGGAGAAAAAAAACTTGCGAAGCATGAAATCAGATGACAGTCACAATTATTTTTGACTGCTCATCATTTAAACAACATGGGTTTGTTTGGATACACCAGTTGCTCTTCTGTTAAAGCTGCTCCTCAGCTGTCGGCTGTGGTATAAACTACGGTACGCAAACAGGTCAAGGGTGAAAAAGGTGAGAAGGAGGAGTGAGCAGATCCACTAGGGGGCGTCTGGAGGCCACTCCCACATTTTCATTTTCGTACAGAAGTACAATAAGTGCAAATGTAGCAACATTTACATGTTTACATGTATAGATAACAGCTTTCTTTCTAATAGAGAGAAAGTCGGTTTAACATGAAGTAAAACAACCAACTATGTCCATATCCACCAACATCCAGCTGTCGTGTGTGTGTGTGTGTGTGTGTGTGTGTGTGTGCCATCCTTCCTGTTCAGCCCACCTCACCTCCTTCAAGTTCTCGTCAAAGCTCCACGCCCAGTCAGACAAAACCTGGACTTCCACCACAGACAGAGGGAATGAACCCCACCGCTGTCGCCTCTGATTCAGTTTGTCTCCAGTGTAACTTTTCCCATTTTTAAAGGACTAACTCTGCTCCAGAAACCTTGAAAAGTGCTTCAGAAACGCTGCAGCAAGAAGTGAGCGGAGAGGCTGACAAGGAGGTCCACACATCTTCTCGTTTGGTGTCAGGGGCTGACAGCCCGTCAAGAGAGAACCGCAGCGGATTAGACAGAACAAGGGAGCACCAACACACACACACACACACACACACACACCATTAAAAGTATTTTCTGACAAGACGGCAGCAAATAGACCATGCATACTCACATGCACACACACACACACACACACAAACAAGCACTCACATTAGTATTCTGGTATTGCGGAGCACCGTGAAGGTAGAAAAGAACTTTAACTGACCTCTTCTGCTGACCTATATGATAACCTTTTGTGTGTGTGTATGTGTGTGTGTGTGTGTGTGTGTCTTCTGCAGATTGAAAACCACCAGCCAAATGTAGAAGGTCATGGTTTGCAAGGACTGTTAAATCCACAGAGCTCTGCTGACACCTCACTGACAGGGATTTAATTAATACTTGATAATTATTATCAGTGACTGTCAGTTCAGATAATTAAGATCAAAGCATTTGTTCAGCTCCAGTCAAACACAGGGACGGTTTGTTTTTTTTGTGTGTACTTGCCAAGAATGAGAAAACACACGAAGGTCTGACACATGTTTTTTTTTTTTCCCAGAATCAAGAAATGCATTTAATTATTAACTATTAGAATATTACTGTAACAAAGCCTTGAGCAGAACCCATGTATAATAAGTCAATGAAACAAGATCAGAAGGAACACAGTCCAGACCTGAACCCAGACGCTGACCTTTCCTGACATGATGGAGAACGATCAGATTCAGTTTTCTCTTTCATGTGGTGCAGCTTTATCAGTGTTTTCTCATCAGTCACATGATGCTTCACAGCCAATAACCGCTACTCCACTTGCGTCAGTAAGATGCAAAACGCAGTGAAAGACATCGTTAGTTGAGACGCATTAAGACTGTTTATTACATCTGTCTTCTGCTGTTGTAGTAGTGTTTTACGTGTTGGGCACTTTTCTGGGGGTCGGCATTTATTTTTTATGGTTCTTTTTGCAAAACCCAGCTATGGATTAAAATGTTTTAATATTTATGTGCATAGACTTAAGATAATCTATTGCCACAAACTGTTAGCATAAGGAAAATTCTGGGTGACACATTTACACATTTACCACCGAGTATGTATATGTATATGCATATGAAGTCCGTGTACAAACTGCAGGGAGCATGAGCACAATCAATTATTTACTTACTGCATTAAGGGCTTACTACTGTATAGAGCACAATAACACACAATTCAAATATATCATTTATGTGAGGAGTCATTTTTTTAATGTGAGAGGACGTCCTGCAAACTGTGCGGTTTGTGTTCGGAAGCAGGAAAAATAGGTTTTAGAGAAAAGTAGGGAAAAAATGGATTGGAAGTCATTTGTTGAAATGTGTCACTGCTCTCTCTTCCTTTTTTCTGTCATTCCCCCTCTCCCCCCGACACACACACACACACACAACATCCCTCCACAGCTTATCACTAAGTGCTCCAGGTGAGTTGGTGATTTAGACCAGCCATTTCCGAGCCTCTCTGTCTGGCTGTAATGACTCTATCCTGAGCCTGCTGGCAGCCAGAGATACTGAGAACTGGAGTGAAGTGCTGAATAGCGACTACAGGGGATGGACCCACTGGAGTGACTGATGATCAATTAGACCTGGGGTCCTCCAATTTTTTTATTCTCCCCCCCCCACCCCCCCACTTTTTGCCAAGAGCTGCAAAATGGATCACTATATCTGACAACATTTTGGAAGCCCCGCTTGGGAAATATTTCTTTCCAGTGTGATTTAGCACCGACGGACAGAAAGATGATGATTTGCTCCTTATTCGTTGAGAGGAACATAAGACACAACCAACATGTTCAACACTTCCTGGTATTTGATACATTTGGGAAACAAAGGTGACAATGAATGTCGTCTCCCTCTTGGTTCTCATCAAATAAACTCTACAACACCCAACTACAGTGAATTCAGTTTTGGGTTTAAGCTCAGATATGACGTTGAAGTCGTGACACTTGAAGAGAACCTGCAAGAGCTCAGGTACAAATGGAGGCAGGTAGGATTACACTAAGAGAAATGTGTTTGCATTTATCATTTATGTTATGTATGTCAGCTCCTCTGGGACTCCTCTTTAAGGTTATTCATCAAATGACTTTGCTTTCATCTCACTGCCTACATCGCTGTACTGCAGCTGCTCTCCAGAGAATAAAACATCACTGTCAGCGCAGGGGGGGGGCGAACATATCAAACGTCACTTCTCGCCGCTGACGATCTTTAATGTTGTGTTTGAAAAGATTTGCTTTAAGTTACCAGAAACGTACAGTCTCATACCGCACTGAGGATTGGTATCACATCAGGGTTTGTGTAATATTTAGTCACTGACTGAATCTGGATGTACAGACTGACCACATTACAGATCAACACCCATCTCAAAGTGATGAAGCTTCAATTACTTTCTTGGGACAGTGTCCACCCAGTGCAGTGATTCATTCACTGCGATGACCGCCTGTTTGACCAGTATTGGTTGGACAACGCTCACACAGTGCAGTGCAGAGTACAGTCGGTACAGTGGGATCAGTGATTCCCAGTGTTTGGACTTCAAATTAAAAGTCCAACAGTTCGAGGTACGTCTCCGTGGCAGCAGCTGAACCAGCTCTTCACAGTCATGGTATTAAAGGCCTTAATAACCTTAAAAATCGATGTAGGTGATTTTATATTCTAACATTTTATATATATATATATTACAAACCAGGGAACAAGTTTCCTTATTCGATCATCAAGGAAAATGAACAATAACAATGCCTGTGGCAGAAAATACTAAAGACACTGTATTTTTCCCTCAATTAAAACTTTTTGTAGTCCAACAAAACAATCCTCTTTAACAATGGTTCAACACTAACAACAGATAAACGGCGCTCCTAATGACAGCAGAGAGTCCGAACCAAA
>OMNW01015631.1:0-15129 GCA_900303245.1 Selene dorsalis
CTGTAAACTAAAGTGTGCTTGCTGAGGAGACAGATTAGGCATCAGGAGGCGAGCAGCAAGATGAGAGTCAGAGGGAAGTGGGCATGGAGAGGCAGGGGTCTCGTGGACGTCAGAAGCTCCTCAGCACACTGCCTCCAGCTTCATATATCATCCAGCCTGAGCTCCTCCTGCCAACACAACTGTGTCTCCGGTCCACATCCAGAGCTGGCATGCAGCTTCAGAAAAGCTCTAAAGTGGATGTGCATGGTATATTAAAAAAAAAAGAAGCAAAGACTCTTCTTGTAACTGTTAGACAGGTTTTCAATTTAAGCTCTAAGAGGAGGAAAAAAGGAAACACGCTCCCTGAGATACAGGTTTCACATCAGCTCCAGATGTTAAGGCTGGGTTTGACGGTAGCATAAGTACCTGGTTTAGATGATAATTCTGATGTCGTCCCTTTTATGCCCATCATCTAGTTTGTGTGTGCACAAAAATCAGAGGAAGCCGTTTTCTTCCACTCATTTTCGCACTTTGTGAAAAATCTTCCCAGTTGCTGCACCCAAGTTGAATAATTCTACAAAATTAGTGCCATAAATGTAAATTTCTGGGAGACAGCACTGAAGTGGTGTGCGCTATTCATGTGGCTGCTAAAAATAAGGTTTGAGTGGTGGCAGGGTATGTAATGCTTTTCAAGTGTAACATTAACCTTTAGGGTAATATTAACCATTAGCTAAACTACAGGTGCCTCCAACTTACCAAAACCTAGTATTTTGGGCTGCAGAGTCATCCGATATCAAGATTTTATGGATAATGTGTCAGAAAAAAAGCACGAGGATAATCGCATGAGTTTCCTCTGCATGTTTGCTCGTACTAAAAATGAGCTGCGTATTTCCACATTTCTCTCATTGTCTCAGAAAACAGACTTAAACTACAGTAACAACACCAACCTTGGCTCGATTGGCTGATAATCACAAAAACAATACGCTGTGTTCACTGGTGGTATTATTCACTGTGCAAATGTCTTGGGTAGTTCTGAGCATTTCCTGCTTGTTGTGACCAGCACTTAAGTGATACATGAGGTTGTTTATCTATATTCAGAGCACAGATATCAGATTTCCTAAAACCCACCATTAAAAGTATGAAGCCACAGCTCTTCCATTATTCCTTTTTAAGTATGTATGTTGAAGATCAAAGGAGATTTACCAGACTGTGGACATCATCCAGAAACACTGCATTAGTCCCACTCTGAAGACATATGTGTCACTATACAGACAAAACCTTGCCCTAATAGCTGACATCCTTTGTGACTGCCTCACACTCTGCTTCTTGTCTTCTTATCACTTTTCCTGTGCTTTCGCTACATTAATGGCTGGGACACTATTTCATTTCAGTCTGGGGTTGTGGGGTTTGGGTAAAACATAAGTAATGAATCTGACAATGATTTGGGAAGATGTAAACTAGCAGTAAACAAGTTGTAAGCCCATATTGTAGAAAGCGTATGGATTTCACTGATGGTTTATTAATGAGGACGAAGAGAACTTCCTTGCACATGAGTGTGGGACCCTGTAAATACAATGCTTCTCCCTAACAACAAGCTGCACAGTGCTTTAAGGGTTAGTCCAGTATCGATCCAAAGGGCCATTTCTCTGTATGATGTCCATTTCCCTGACGGGTTTTAAATGACAGGTCAGTAAATCATTTTGCCAGGGGGGCTAATTGCTGAACAGCCTTTAACGATGCACTGAGATTACACTGGGTTCTGTGCACTAGTTTGCAAGCAAATAACTTGAGAAGATATTTTTGCAGGGGGCACCAGATAGCCAGTGACTTTTTTTTTTTCTAATGATACAAACCAGTTCTGTGGACCCCCTCCATATATGAAAGACATTTGGTCAATTAATCACTGCTAAGCAGAACTGAGGGATTACGCACTTGACTGAATCTCATTTCAAGCTGCTGATTTGGGTGGTTGTGAGCATGTGAACTGCCGTGGACACAGACAAATGGTGGAAGCAGTGGGCTCTGCTGGAGCTAGGAGACACATATCAGCAGGGTAGGACTGGGAATTTGTTTGCCTCCCACAACACATCTAATTTATGTGGTTGATGAGCGTCAAGGTTACAGCGCAGCCCCGCCATTAAAAATCCATATACCAGTCTTCCCTCAGTGGAAACTACTGTGAGTACTGTTACCCCTGAGCACTTACCCAGCCAAAACAAATTGCAGCTCAGGAATCAAACAAACAGTTGCTTTCGCCGGCGACTCTGAGAACGTATTGTTTCCTCGTTAGAATGCATCAAATGTCTCACTGAAGTATATGCAGCCCCTCGAAGGCCGGACGTCTGTCTCATGCAGAGTGGTTTATGCAGTCACCAGTCTTGGATATAAGTAGCAAGTGTTTCTACAGATTACACTCACAGAGAAGTTTGTTTTTTTTCTTTAAAGAAATGAACACAAGTATATTGAATTTAAACATGACAAAGTCCTCCCACCTGAGTAACTACATAGGTTTATTTAAATGTCTCCAGACATAGCGCCCCTACTGCATGTACTGTGATGGTTGCAACATGTTCTGTACTGAGAGTGCCATACCCATCTTTCTGTTGCTATGGTTACTATAATAATTGTCATGACTGGGTTACATTTAGTCACAGAAACTACTTGGTGGTCGGGAAAACATCCTAATTCGGGTTAAATTAAGCATTAGATGTCCTCGTTGTCATGGTTGCAATATAAATGGCTGCTTTGACGTGGGAATGAAACACATATTTCAATCCATCCACCACAACCTCCTGTGGACTTCACCCCGCTGTGAACTACGTCTCCACTTCTCCCTCTGCTCCTGTCATAATTAATATGACCAGTAGATGTCACCTAGCAGCAAAACCTAAATATGGATCATAATACCTTTGAGTGTATACTTTTGGGTATACCTATGCACAAACCTATAGGGTCGTTTTTAACAGGACGCTTTCAATATTTCAGCTCGTCTAACCAAAAAGCATGAATGAAAACCTTATATTCTCATTAACTATGGATGCACGAGATCTGATTTACAATCCAAACACAGGCACAGTTGGGTGGAAAAGGAGGAGGGAACTGTCAACAGTCAGTCTTTTCAACACAGCGGGAAGTTCACACAAAGATTATTTACATCAAGCTCAGGCACATAATGGAAGTAAGAAAGGGAAAGTAACTGGAAATCAGGTCCGATGTGAAATATTTGCTGCATGATTGGAAATGTAACGACTGGAACAACTGACAAAATATGAACAAAGAAAAAAAAAAGCCAATCCATCCTATGACAGTCATTGAGTCATTGACTTTCAAATCTACATTTCTTTGCACTCGTGTAACGAGTGGCACCATGCAGTGCGGCTCTGTTGCCCTGAGTGATGACTATACACAGGAAATGGTGTGAGCCGAGAGACACTGTTGAGAGTTATAAATCCTAATGGGCCGAGTGCACTCTGACTGAACGATGGAGCAGCTGCTAATGAAAACAAGAGGTACAATTACGGGAAGTGGGTCAAGACATTTAAATCCATATCAAAGTATGGAAAACTTTAATCTGCTTCAAATGACTTGCTGATTGACTAAAACCAGAGCTGCAGCTAATGATGTGGTTTTCTTTCTTGATTAATTTGAGTGTTGTGGCTGTTGATTTTGTTTTTCTTTTGATAAATTCATTTATTCTAAAACATAAAATAAAATAAAACGGTGACATAATACACAGCCATGGCTCCTTTTAAAAATCTCTGTATCAAGAAAACTCTGTGTGGTCTGTGAACACAGCACTTTGGATTAGACAAATAAATAAAACAGTAAATATAGTCCAAGCAGCAATTGTGTTTGCTTCAAAATGTAACAGCCAACTCATTTAGCGTTTCATAAATGTGATTTTCAAGACACAGACGGCATCTTCAAATTGCTTATTTTGTCCAACCAAAAGACCGGAACACTAAGATATTCAATTTACAAACATATACAGACCGGAAAAAGATGCAGGTTTTGCACGATAAATGAACTTAATGAATAATTAGAAGTGAAAAATAGCTCTATCTGCACTCCTAAAGCACTGCACCCAGTGATGATGAGTCATTAGTGTATGTGAAGAGGCCTTGTGTTGATTCTACCAAGCAGGTACAATGTAGGAGTGAAGAAGAAAGTGATGGTTTACAATGACCTTGAAAACCTAGTAATGCAATGATAAGTCAGCCTGCAGCACAGTTATTCCCATCATACTTTAAGGCTTAACCAGGGGGTCAAAGGTTTCTCTATAGGATAGCTGCACTCAGAAATACTATGACAACCTTGATGAGACTGTCTTTGAGCTGTAAACAACAGCAAATATCCCTGAAAACACTGTCATTTTCCCTCTTCACCTTCATCTTGTGGAATGGAAGGAGGCTTTTCGCATCTTGTTCAGCTCCAATCAGTGGAGACTTTGTGAAGAATTGACATGTGAAGAGAATGTTATCATCTGCACAGGCTGCTTCTGCCACATGTGCACACATCAGGCTGAGGTGGAAATCGTTACTCAGATTGCTCGAATGTGAATCAGGAATGAGAAGCTGCAGTCACAGTGTTTACAACAAATGTGATTTTCATGGTTTAGGCCTCATAGTGGAGGGAAATCTTAATGCCACAGCACACAATGGTACTTCAGTGTGCTTGCAGCTTTACAAACCCGGTTCTGTGCTTGGGCCTTTCCCCAAACTGAAACTGTCCTCAATGGTGTGCAAGAACTTTACTGGCTTACACAGAACCCCGAGCTGAGCCCCATCAAACACATTTGGAATGAACTGAATCGCCGTCTGAGAGAGCGTCCTCACCAGTGGCCAATCTGACTAACACTTGCAGCTGAATGGGAAAATCCCTGCAGCCGGGGTCCAAGAACAGTGGAGGCTGCTGTCACAGGCACAGTTGACTGCACCGTTCAGACATCCTTACTTTGCTTCTCTTTTACCCATAAAATGTGCAGTTGCTGGTTCATTGTAACACCCTAAAAACGACTGAATTTGTATAGTTTAAAGGACAATTCCAGGCAATTAACTGCTCCTGTTATGCAGTCGTTCTGTCTGTCCCTGCATCGCCACAGCAGGATATAATGGGAGCAGATTGATTTTAGGCTGTTTGGGATATTTACATGCCACAAAACTGCTTTTTATTTTTCACAGACAACGTCAGATGGCTATTCTCACTCTGCAAACACTAAGGCCTTTTGAAAAAAGACTGCAATATATGTTTTGGCAATTAAAATAATTAGGTCTCTCATGATTGGCAGGCTGTTAGAATATGCCTATTTAACTCTATAACTTTACTTATGCGGCAAATGCCAAACTGACTGCATTTCAAATATGAAAACTGTCCCCAGCTGTCCACCGTTCTTCAGTCAGTCAGAAGAAGTGGTCAGAAGCAAACAAAGTTGGCTTGTGGTGACATGATGAGGTGAAGTACGTGGCAACGCATAGTGGGAGTAAAATCCACCAGAAAAGAGAGGAAATGAGGAGAGCTGTGGAAGAACCCAACTCAAGAGAAGATTGAATGAAAAGTGGTGGTTTACTGATACAGGAGTGAGGAGAGACTGGCTGCTCTACAACAGCAATGCCAACAGCGTGAGCCGCAGCTTCCGCGGAAGTTACTCGACAAACCGTATGTGCTCGTTTGTTATCGGAACAAGCGATATGAAAGCTGGATCTATCAGAGACCATGAAAAGTCAAAGGCCCACCTCAGCGCTCTCAAGATTTCCACAGCAGCAGCGGAATCCATTACTACGACACCAGCTGTGCAGGTTATCACCGCAACGACCAACCTGACTGATACAGAAATGGTGTTTATTGTACGTTTTTTTAGGACAAGTCAGTTAGGTGTGTGTTGTCGGGGTGGCTGCCTAACTATAAAGCACTGCTGGAAACACTGCTGTCTTCAGTGACCTTGCATTACGAGCAGGTCAGTGGCTGATACTGTAAAAATATATTTTGGCCAGTAAAAGTTAGTTTCATACCCTGTGAGTGCTTAATACTGTACCCAGGACTTTCACTATGGCCTTTTTCCACTGTTAGACTGCGACTAGTTTTACAGTGTAAAGGATGTAAATTTATATCATACTCCTTTTTTCTGTCTTGTATAAAAATGCACTTGGGATCGTGGTGTTATTTTCAGTTTCTCAGTCAAAATGGAAGGTCACATTGTTATTTTTGTAAAAACCCTTTGCCATTGATTTGTGGTGGAAAAGAAGTAGTTGCTTTTCCAGTTACAGTTTCTGTCTGACAAGACTGAAATGTAGCTGTGAATGAATTATTTAATATTCCATGGTGAGGAACACACTGTTAGATGAGCGCTCGTGTGTGAAGCATGTTGTGTGTGTGACATTACTTCTCTTGTACTCGTGTGTGTACGTGAGAGTTGATGAAGCTACTCCTGCAGCCAGGTGATGAAATTATAACAATATGTCACAAAGAATGTGTGTTGTACAGGTCAGTGTTGGAGACTCTTCTCCACAGTGTGCTCCTGCCTCTGGCACTGCCTCAAGGATCTCTGTCCTCCCATGCATAGAGATCTCATTTATAGACCCACTGTAACCAATCAGGACTCGCTCAAAGAGTTGGATTTACACTCAGCTATTGAAAAGCTGACACATACTGGTGCTAAAAAAAAAAAAAAAATTCTGGGAATCATAAAAACATCCAAACAAGACAAATGTATAACTCACACTTGATCTGTTGATGCTTTAAGACATAAGACTTTTATTTTATCCCACATGTGGGGAATGTAGGTGCTACGGGAGAAAAGCAAAGAACATAAAAGTATAAAAAGACATTCTGTACTAATATTTAGGAAACTATATAAAGCTTTGTACAAACTATTTAAGAATAAAGAATTAAAATAAAAAATTTCATTGAGCTTGTACGTTGCTTTTGTCGGTTAAATTAATGACCGTCTATTCTCATCATTGTATCCCTATCAACTGTTAGCTGCACAAGAGCATGTAGAGCATGCAATATGACATAAATAAATGCATGATTCTCATTTACATTAAATTATTATACTCCTGAATTATAGTATAGTATTATATTATACTGCCTGAATAGATGTACACAAAACAATGCTCTTATGAACAACCCAAAAAGTGAAGCATCTTGCAGCCACAGCAGCATTGAGACATTCTCGCCTGATTCCTGGAAGCAGCAGTGAGGTTGTATTACATGCAGAGCTGCCACCAGGAGACTGTTTGTCATCAGGACGGAGAAATCCTCATGTACAAATTGTTTTAGGAGATAACCGAACACCAAACACACACAGACCCTCCACTGCTTGTCACTAATGCAATGATGAGCATTGGTGCGGATTTGTACTGTGGGCAGACATCTAATGGGACTAATGGGACTCATTACATCTGACGTAATGAGTCAGCGTGCTCATGTAAAAATGTTCGACCGCAGTATCACTGTGTGACGAGCACTGAATATGAGACCACTTTACACAAGATAAGCCCCCTATGAGAGCAGCTCTGTCCCATGATGCTCCCATATGTTAGAAATTAATCAACCCCTAGTAAACATTTGTTGTTGTTGTTGTTTTCCAATTCACAGGTTGTTTTTACGTCTAAACGAAACCGAACCTAAGCCAGACCGCTGTCACGTTACACAACACTTTTCAACATGGATTTGGAACAGAGAGAAATTCTGTCTTCCTGTCAGATCAGACACTTGTATATGAAGGTCTGAAGTGATACTGTCCTAATAACCTGAACAACCAACCATAGTTGTTTAGGGTGAAAGACTGTGAAAGTTGGAGGATTTCATTTAAAGTTGAACTTTTTGATGATGATGTATCTGTACAGGCTGGACCAGACTTCTTCTTTTGAGTTATTAAACAATATATTACATGTGATTGTTTTTTACTCTTAACAGATGTCAGCGCATTTGTATTTATTCCAGTGGAAGTTGCTGTGACTGCTTTGCGCTCATAAAAGTTTAGAAGAAGGGGCTCATCTACCCTCATCTCAAGTGGTGCAGGTCGAGTTTTCTCAGGTCAGACGCCCTCACAAAATACACGAGAACTTAGTGGAGGCTACTACGGGGCTGTTGACACGGAGCTGCACTTATTGGAGGGTTGATGAAATTGGACAAACTTGCTGTTTGTACAAAGAGCTCAGTCACTTCCCTGAGAAGTCACAGGCCCAGCAAACAGCACGAAACCCCATTTGGCCTGAAAAGATACACTTTGCTCCACTTAATGAATCCCTTCCATATACGTAACAGCAACGCAAATGCATTTTGTCACTGCTGACAGCACCAAATAAGAGTGAAATGTCTCCTTGAATTTTAAATATTATTAATACAAGTGTGTTTGTTTATTGCTGTCATCTGATGGCTGCTTGCGACTCACTCTGCCCTTTGAATCATTGATGGGATCAATACTGTGTCCGAGCACTGGAGCTGCGGATGAAATCCAAGTCGGATTTTTTAATATCAGGGCAGGAACATTGACCACAAGACATTGAATCATCCATAATAATAGCTGGATGAGAGACTGCATGGCGGATGATGGTTAGCATCACATGCATTAAGAATGCAGCAGGAGTAGTTCGGGCTGGAAACATGGATTCCTTTCAACTTTTAGGTCAGAGACCTCATGGTACAGCCAATAATAGCGGGTATCAATAACTACATGATGCGTGTAGGGCAGCTTCAACACAGCTCACTCAGTGTTTATCTTGACTGTGCATTTCTATAAGAAATCAGACAATGACTACTCTAACCAACATCTTATTCATAACTTGCAGGTGAAATAGAAAACTGGTTTGTCATGCCTACAGAACATTTGGGGAGCCAGCCCAGAAACAACAGAAAGAAACAACCCTAACACACTTAGGGTTGTTTTTGTAACCTAAGACATCTCCCAGTTTGATGGATTCATCATATATATACTTGGTCAGCAGCCCGTTGAGTCACTTTTTAATGCACTGTGTACCCTCCGTTAGTGTCTCCTTTCAGTGTATTTTTTTTTTTCGAGAGAATGAAGCAGTGCATTTAGTAAAAAAAAAAAAAGCGTCGCCAGGAGGCGGATGGCGGGTGCACAAAGCCTGCATCCAGGGCCCTGTCTGAGCAACAAAAAGTGATTTGGTTAAGGTTAGTGAAAGACTGTGACTTCAAAAGCATAATGCGCTCTCGCCCCAGATACATCAGCAGACAGAAAGCTGCGGCCTGCTTGACTCATGCCTCAACTTTCAACACAGACGCAGAGAACATTGGAAGTCTATCGGATTACCCTGCGTGTTGAAAAATGACGTTCGAGTGCGTCACTAAAGTGATGCCGACGAGTCCAGAGCAAGTGTCCGTGTGATGTATGAGTCCTCTCTTCTTTTGTTCCTCAGCCAGAATGCTCAGCATAATTCAACAAAAACGTATCCATATTTAATTCTAGAGATGCACCGAAAATTCAGTCACCGAAATTATTTGTCCGAAAATGGCCCAAAAAAGTATTTTCGTTTTTCTGCAAAAGACTTTTAACAGGGACCCCCTGGAGGCCTGGTCTTCAGGTCTCGAGAAACACTCGTTGTGGCGGAGTCGTCCACCACGGAGTGGGAGGCCGCTGCGGAGGTCCATCATAAGACGGCCGAGGCAGACGGGGAGCATCAAAAAGTGCTAAATGAATGTTTTCATAGTGCTGTAATTGATTTATTCTTTAAGAAGCATGAAGTTACACAACTGAAATGCCTTGATTTTAGTGAGCTTAGTACAGAGTCCCAGCCATCACAGCAATGATACAAAAAAGTGGCATGAATAAATACATTTCTTTCGGTGTTTCAGTTTTCGATCGAGTGTTTCCTCCAAGAAATTTCATTTCAGTGCATCCTTATGTGATTCAGATCTACGGCAAATGCCATTTTGCCATAAAGCATGAGTGCAGGGTCACAGGCCATAAGTCCAGGACCCTCGTATGTTTTAACACATCTTTCAGACTTTCTGCAGGGAGCCAAGAAGAATCTTCAGGGACGTACATGAGGAAAATGTGCAGCAATATTTATGGATGGACTTTGTGGAAAGTCATGGGTCAAAAGGTTTCACTCTCTGGCAGACAGTGAGCGCCACAGGCTCCGTCTGCGGTTCAGCTTCACTAGACTCTGCTATTTTTAATTTTTTTTATGTCCATTCACTTTTAACCCTGCTTGATAGAAATATAAGCTTGTTGAATTAGATGTTACATTGCTGCTAACATTATAAAACAAGATTTAGTTACTGGTTTTGGAAAGTTAGGCTTGGATCATGATTAAAGTGGAGAAAATGCACTGATTTTAGAGAAGGACGACAGACATCCAACAATTATTCTGCAATATTACAAATCAGCACATTAGGACATTATTTGTTATCTTTCCAAATGTGGAAATGAGTGCTTTCTCACATTTGTAGAATAACTCCTTGTGATATAAGCACCCTGTAGCTTTGAGTGGGTGTTATGTACCACCAAAAAATGAATGTAATATTTAGTGACAGATGAAATTGCAATCTTTTCTCAGAATTGCGGGGATACATGGGAGGGTTGTAGCATTCAAGGGACCAATTAGAATAATGTCCTTTTAAGGCTGAAGTCCCAGTCAGCCTCTATCTCAGCTTGTGTCCCACACACAGAAACAAACCTATACAAGTGCGTTAATAGACCTAAGGGTCATTTTCAATATCTGTTACACCCTCTCAGATGGTTTAACACAGTCGGTTCAAAGGCATCGCTGGCGTGGGTACAAGTTACATTTCGGTGGTGGCTTTGTGAGTTTCTCCCTCATTATGCTGAGTCAAGAGCGTTTGACAAAACACGGAGTGACAAGTGTGTTTTCTACAGCAACACCACCTAAATGCCTGAAAGGGATTCGCTGCAGACGAGACGAGGAGAACGGTGCCCGGAGCCTGAACCAAACTGTTCAGTGGAAATCGACACTGTCAGATGTCATTCACATGAAGAGGGGACCATGTAGAGACACCTGCGTCACTCAGATTGTCTCAGACTCCGAGACGACGGGGACGCAGACGTGGGAGGGGGTGGGGGTGACAGGAAATGATCACACAGAATCTCAGATAACAGGGGGAAAGCGCCGAGTTCCTTTCAAGCAGCCTGCAGTTGTAGTTCTGCAAACACGACACAAAGTTACACCTTCGAGATCCACGGGTTCCTAACCGAGGCAGACTATGTCAGACTAGAGCTGCATGACAAAAGTACACACACCTGATATTACTGACCCTCTTGTTTTAATACAAGTGGAGAAAAAAACAGCTCACTTATCTTGCATATTAAGTTTGCTGGCCGAGTTCGCTGTTTGACCCAAAGCTGCTGTGGGTCATGAATTGAAAGAAAGAAAAAAAGTCATCCCCATTTATATTCTAATTAATGTTTATGAGAGTCCCTGCTTTCAAATTTCTTGAATAACAAACTCGACTAATTAGTCTATTTCTGCCAACGGAGCAGCTCTCCCTGAATGAAACACTCACATTAATCCAACCTGCCTCATTTGGAAAACACGTTGTACAAGCTCAAACTATTTTATTACCACTTCTTAAACAGAGCTGGGTGGTTTTTGTTCTGGATGTTTCGTCTACTTTTGGACCAAAAGGCCTCTGGGACAGGCTTCAACCCACCAGCACAGCAATGTCCCTGGGAGGGGAGACAGAGAGAGCAGATGGAAGTGGGACAGCAGTGTCTGCATTTACCAATAAAAAAAAGGTCTGACCATGAATCACAGCAAAAGGCTCATAACTTTTTTAGTTTTTACTGTTTAGCTGCAAATGCTATTTTTTTTTCAGATGTTTTATTTTGCAGGCAGTCTCTGCAAATAAATAAAAACAAAAATAATGAGCCCTGGCCCTAATGCGGGAAGTGCACAGTGAAGCTATAGATGTCAGAAATAATGATGTGACCACCAATTACGACTATTGAATCTCTCCACTTCTCCATAAATACATCACACCGTGTTGACAATCAACACCACTCACCAGCCAGCCAGTGTGAGCGTTATGAAGCAGTTTCTCTGTGTGTGTGTGTCTGTGTGTGACAGTGGGTCTCTCCCTGGGGTCGAAACAAACCCACAAAACCGGCAGAATAAAGATCAGCTGGGCTTTCTGACCTTGTGCTTATCCCTATTGCGTGAATGCCACAAAGTCATGGGCTGACTCCGCTGACTGGTGCCCATGAGATGTGTTATCATGCACAATATTTGGGGTTATATAAGGATAATATGACAAGTGCAATAACACAGAGGCACGAGTTCTTGGGAAAGTCAATTACAGAAATCCTAGAAGTACCCACCATGTGATTTGGGAGAGTGCAGTAGGAACCTATGATGGATGATGAGGGTAATCAGTACGTGTGTGTGTGTTTGCGTGTTTTTTCAAATCAAGTCTCATTTGTTGGAACATCTAGGATGTTTGTGGTGTTCATCACCTACTGTACTGTCGAAATCCAACATACACACACAGCCCTACATGTGCCTGGTCTAAGGATCATCAGTTTGAATCCCATGTTGACAGAGATCACACTGATATCTGATATCTCTGCAGTTTATCAACTATTCCACTGATACTTCTGACTTTAACTGAATCTCAACCAGTAAAAACATGTGGCCAGGCTGACACACTGGTGTTTTAAATCAGATTATCTAGGATGTTTGTGGTGTTTATCACCTACTTTACTGTCAAAGAGAGTGGATTAGGGTGGGGTGGGGGTATTCTCTGAGTGTAGGTGTGTAGGTGGTGGAGCCAGGTCTGAACGCTCCCTGTTCGCTTCAACTAGAGCCCAGCGGTTCGTTTGAGCAGCATTGAGAACGTAATCAGCTGTTCCAATTTTCACTAAGAAGAGCCGTTCAGAAGCTCTCTTCTGATTGGCTGACTCATACAATATCTACTGACTATATTAATTAAGATGGGAACAAAGCTGGAAGTCAGGTGACACAGGATACAGCTACAAAGTCAATGCCAGCAGGAGGATCAGTGGTAGATGGTTGACAAAACCAAGTCATTTTTAACATATGCAAACGCTTTCTTCTTCTCTTTTTTCTTTTTTTGGGGATAAATGCCCCTCAAACTTAAGGAAGTACTAATTTACAGTCAAACTTCAATCTCTATCTGAACATAATGAAGTACAATTTGCGCCTGAATCCGACCAAGAAGTTTTTTCTTTCTTTCTTTCTTTCTGAAAGTTTTTGTTCGGGTTCTGTGCAAATCAGGCATGGCTCTAAATCTGCAGTGTAACTACAGACAGAGAGAATCCTTTACTCCTTCATCCATGGCTGCTTTGGCACAATGCACTATATTTTCCTTTGAGAGTAAGGCTCCATAATCTTGGAACAACAAGATGCTCTCCCACTGAGAAGTGAGACTGTTCTCCAGCGCTGCAAGCCTCCTTGATCTGTATGCGGGTCCTGCCTCAGCTCCTCGACTCCCACACAGTGTGCTCCTCAGGAGGCAGCTCTCATTATGGTCTATAACGCTAAAGTACACTCTAAATTCATGGAACATGTGTCAAACACGCAAGCAAAACAGCTGTCTGGCCGGCACTTTGGACTGTGACCCAGGGCTATCTGGGAAAAAAACAAACAATATGACCATAAGTTGTTAACAATACTACTAAAGATTGTGTTTATAAAGCATATATTTCAGTATGAGGTGCATCACTACTGAGTCATTTGGCTGGCTGCAGAGGCTTGTGGGAGACGTTATAAGCATACATCTCAATGTCTTCCTTTGTTCGAGCAACTGAATATGTTTAAAACGTATGTTGCCAACCTCACACACCACAGTAAGCTTGATAAAGATTTGACCGGACAGAAGTTAAGTGTGAACATAAATGACACATCATAAATGAGTGTCGGCTAGGTTCATTTTTATTTCATCGCAGTGGAAGACAAAGCAGCAGTGAGAACAATTTATCATTTCATAAGCACGTGAGAATCACTCACTGTATCACATTAGTACACAACACCCTCTGCACATGTATGCATGGATGTATGCACACAGACCAGGGAGGAAAAACAGAGCTCCAACCTTCACAAGTGAGGTAGAGCGGCTCAAAGGTTGACTCCCATCCATAAAACTGTGATCTCATACTGTACGTGAACATTCACTGTTGATGCTCCCAGCTAAAATGGTTAAGTCAGTACTGAGCAACTCCTTTTGATCACCTTTTTGTACATGCTGCAAGTCTTGAAAGACTACTGCCGTGGCTCAAATTGGATACTTCACCAGGGCCCACTTGCATGAAGTGCACTGTGCACATAGGCTAGTCACTGGGTAGCAACATCAAACGGTGCCATCGTGTTTGATGACTAAAACGTGACGGTTATTGTCACCTGAAAAAAATGTCTGCCGGGCACTTTGCTCACTGTCCTCCTTCTGCAGTTGCTGCTTTCTCAAGCCCCGCCTCCTCCACTACATAGCCAAGGTGGCATCTGTTAAAGAGGAACTATGCAGGATTTTTATCTTAACTGTGCTATTTTTACCTAAATGAAACAGCTTCAGAGTCATTGTGATGGTTAGATAAATGACTTGTAACTTGAAACGAGGGAGAATGGAGGCTCTCTGCCTTCCACCTAGCTTTTTTTGGCCGAAAACCAACCTTGCAAGATCAGAGCCTCTGTCCCGGTGTCTAGCTCTCATCTCGCTGGCACTGCAACACTAACATGCCCCGTAAGCCATAATCGGATAAGACTACACAAATATACACATCGTAACATCATATATGATAAATAGCGTTATCCACCGCTCTATTGATTGCTTTCTGGCCGGCTTCACTGAAAATAAATGCACATGGCCGAGAGGAGGGTTAGCAAAACAGAGGAAAAGTGACCAGACTTGCATAGTTCCCCTTTAAGTATGGGAAGCATCCAGTGGTTCACCCTCACTATTTTGCCTATTGTAAGTGTTTTATCTGGCTACTTTAATGTACTGCATATTGTCCTACATCACAATGTAAATGCACTAATTCACTCAAAATCACAATTACGTGCATGGAAGTGCACAGACTGAGGACAGCACCTGATTCCCCTGAACATGTAGCAAACTTTGATTATTATATAGATTATGACTATAATATAGGGAGATGTTACATAATCTTATAACTGTATATAGGGCCTATATACAGTTATAAGCTCAAATAAA
>OMNW01015633.1:2336-28404 GCA_900303245.1 Selene dorsalis
ATATATATATATATATATATTATTTTATTAGATAATAATGTCAGTTTCCGTCTGATGTGTTGTCACAATAAATCTCCCTTAGGACCTGTCAACCCGTGCTCACACTAGTATTGAACCGTTTCTGAACTTCAATGTTTCCTCCTTTTGATCAGTTTGTTTGACCAACTGAGAATAATAGTATTTGAACTGCGGTGGGAGCGACGAATGGCACGGAAAATGTCGCAGGAGAAATATCATAACAACATCAAAGTGCCTTGTTAGAAAAGGAGAACAAAATGTGAATCCACTATAAGACATCATTGTTTTCTAAATAGTGGGGAGAAAAGTTTGAATAACTGTGATTTGATGTGTTGTATTAAAATGATTGTGAATGCAAAATGAAGTCAGTGAGAGATGTTGGCATGGTGCCCCGCTGATGTCCCAAGATGTGTACTGGTACTTTACTTAAGAGCAGACAATTTTGAGACTTAAAATGAGGAGTCTGCTGTCATGATAAGCAATGATTACTTTCTACACATTCAAAATTCATTACCCCATGATAGTATTTCTTTTTAATGTTAATGTCACTTTTATTTAAACATTTGCAAGAAGGGTCACAACCCTGCCTGACCTTTTTCTAAGGATAAGGAGACAAGATGAGGACTGAGTACCTCAAAAGAAAGAGACTAATTATTAACTTCACTATGATGAGCTTCGTCCTGACAGAGTGGCACTGAATCTACGTGGCTGCCTATCGACATGCCAAGAACGCATGCATCTGTCCTCCAAGGGCGCATTCACACCTAACTTGTTTATGTGCCTATGCCAACTGAAACTGGTATAAACTGGGGTGTCACTCAAACTCAGTTACAGACTAAACAGCCAGGCCGAGACCACCAGAAAAAGCGAATTTCATTTCCAAGCAGGCTGACTCCAAATGAATAGCGCATTTAGCAAACTGCTGCATGAGCGTCTTGCTCACAGAGGCTGTTTAATGAGACTTTGATGAGCCATGTGTCTTCACATTGACACACTGATTGTCAACACTGTGGATAAAATGACTAAAAACAAACAAGCCTGTGCTTACATGCAGCTGTGTGTGTATTTGTGTATGCATGGCCAAGTGTCCACATCTATACTGACATGACGTGTTGCTTGCTTTTCATTTATTTAGCTGTTATGCTGCTTATGTGTGTGTGTGTGAGCTAATGGTTTTATTCTTCTAGCCTGCACACCATCAGTCTACAGTCTCTATCTGCCTTAAGGGAGAATTACATCTATTGCACCTCAAGTGTTTCTCTTTATCAAGTTTTTATGTTGTATAGAAAGATGTGCTGCAGGGATGCACTGCTTGTTTAAGTACAAAAGTACACCTTTGATGGTATTCCCACATGCATTGGCCAACACTTCATGACAACATCATGTTGCAACTAATTTATAAACAAAAAGAACAGGTTACACTAATATTGCAATAGAGGATTATTTGTAAAATGACATATGACATATCAAGTTCATTTTAATACAGCTTTATGATGTCCACTATTAATTGGCCAGATATAAATAAAAGTGTATTATCATTATTTTCTTGGCATTATTTCTAATTCTTGTAAGTTGGCTAGTGGTAGTGATAGGATGCACTGCAGTCAGTGATACCTTATATGAAGAATCAATCAGGAAGAAATACTGGAAAGAGTTGAAAAATACTCTCTAGAAATTCAGCAAAATGAATGTCCAGAATTTTGAACACAAGGTGAAGAGCTGGTTTCTTTAATATAGTAACATAACAGTTAATGTTTATCAGATATTTAAAAAAAAAAGACCTTCACAGGATGGAATCTGAGCTGAAAGGCGACCAACTACTTTTAAAGTGGAATGGTTTCTTTCAAGTTTTTCAAAGCTTGAGTTCATGCCCTGAATCAATCATCACATAAAACATCGACATCACCAGTAATTTTAAATTTGACCATAAAGTTTGTTTTTATTGGTTTTCTTGCACAGTATAAGATTTAGAAAAATAAATTTGAAGTATAAATCCTTGGAGAAAACCAGTGGGGCAGCATTGTTTTGGTGCGTTCTGGCAGCACTACACCTCCGATGCACTGTGGAAGAGTTTGTATGAGGGGCTTTTATATGTTAGGGTGAGTGTGCGTGTGTGTGTTTTTGTGCGCTGTGCTATCTAAATCATTCCTCATTCTGCTGCTCTGCACACCAGTCCACCTGTCAATCCAGCACCAAGGTTTTCTTTTTCCCATGAGGCAATTATCTACAGTCTGGTTCATGTGTTTATTATCTTATCTGTGTGTGTGTGTGTGTGCAACACAGAGAGAGAGAGAGAGACAGAGAGAAACACATCAGTAGCAAATAGGAGATGAGGATTTCCTCCTGACTTTGTATTTCCTGTGGGATCAGTCCCCCACTTTTTCTTTTCTCCTGACATCTGTTTTCCCTCTTTTGTACCAACCCTTTCGCCTTCTCTCACTCTTTTCCCTGCTGTTCCCGCCCACCAGCCTCCTTTTCTGCAGCCTTTTCTCTCTGCTTCCCCGTCTGCCGCTGTCCTCTTTCTGTCTCTCCCTATACCCTAGCCACACTTCTTTACCTTTCCTCCCACATCCAGTCCTTCTCACCTCCTCTTTGAATCCCCCTCTTGTTGTCCTTCCCTTCACCTCTCCATCTATCTTACCACATCCCTCCCTCTTACCTTTAGAGTGATATAAACATCAGTTGACCAGGAGGAATTTGGATTTCAGATCAGCAGAGAGGTGAGACTTCAGACTTGAAACACGCTGGTAGAACATGAACATCTGCTTGTTCCTGCACACCTGCCAGGTTACACTCATCTTCCTCAATGGATTACAGTATTTTTCTTTTACCCTCACTGACCCTCATATCGAATTCCTGCCATGCTGTTTACACTCCTCTCCACGCTGTTTCTCCACTCACTTCTTGTCTCAGGCTCGTCACTGATTTTGTCATTTGTCAGTCATTTTAGCTGCTCCAGCCTCCAACAACACACACACACACACGCACACACGAATCCCAGTCGCCCACATGCTAACACGCTTAAGTACATTGCACGGCAATGCATGGAATAGCATGACTCAACACATCATACGGTGTGTCGTCACACAAGGCTCTGCACCGCTGCAACATTAACTTTTCAATTTACTGATGGTTAAGTGTGAATTACAATGTAATTCATGAATGTGAGGACACAGTCGGAGCCCAGGATCTATGTGCTTCTCACCTAACTCCATAGAATACCGCAGACCAAATTTGTAAGAAATCAATGGTACAAAAACTGCATTAATAAATTAAGTGGTAGTTGTTGTCAATGGGTAGAGATTGGAAGCGAAGCTCTAACCCTGCAGGATTATTACCAAATAAGGCCACACATAAGAACGATGTGTCATGGCGACAGGTGTTCCATCACCTCTGCCTCTAGGTCATCTAATTAATCTCTTACTGTGTCCCAGTTCAAGGGCTGGACGTCCAAAAAGTCCATATTTGCAGACAGAATATGTCAGAGCCGTCTGCTGAGGTCTGTCCAAAGAAAAGAAAGAAGGTAGTCTCATTTGGGGGACAGAATGAGACCATCCAAAGCAAACCTCAATGTCCCACAATCCCTTGCATCAGTTAAATGTTTAATGAAGCATTCTGGTTACCCTCACCTACTCATCAAGTTGGGAAATATCAACTCACCATGTTGTGTTTGAAGAAAGGCGGAGATTCATTTACAAATACATAGAAATAACCCCAGATCAAGATCAATACAAACCCCCCTGCTGAATAGCTCAGGACACACAGGCGTAAAATCTGTTAATACTTGTCAACAGGGAAGCTGAAGTTGTTAAAAATCAATTCATCACTGATCTGTTTCTCCTGGTGGCATGATATTTTTGCAGTTTCCCTGTATTTTCACCTTTTTAAGGGCAACTTTCTAGAGTCTGTTTGATGTTGCGAGTTGCAAAGGAAGTCGCTCGAGTGCATCACTAGTGCAGCCCACAGACTCAGTCCAGCCTTCTAATCCTCTCAAAGACCCTGTCACCTGCCTCACCCAGCTGCTCATCGCCTGCAATTAGACTCCTTCCACCATCCCTCTGTGCTCGCCTGAATCAGCACCGACCTTTTCCTCGAGCACGCGCTATGTCTCGTCATCGCGGGGAACTCACAGGTGTAACTAATGACATTAACGGCTGCTTGGTCGTCCACCAAGCCGAGCCGACGGCCAACACTTTAACCACATGCACGCCTCGTTAACGTTATTAGTCACCCCTGGGTTTTCCCTGCTATGCTTAGCGTACGCTGTGGGGAAAAAGCCTATTAACCAACTAAGCTCTAGTTAGACCAGGTGATTTCATTTGTTTGTTTGTTTTCTACTTTGCCAGCAGGCTGTGGGCTGTCAGATGTGATGCTACAGAGTGAGACGTAGGTCATTTGTTCAGCAGTTTATTGTCACACGTTATATTTCTTTTAAAGGTGACATCTAGTGGCCACAACAGTTATGACAGCAGCACAGGGAGAAGTGTGGTGACGTGATATAAAGGACGTCCAAGTCAGGAGGTTGAGGTGGTTGGATGGATTAATCAGACCCAGGACTGTCATGCAGGAGAGTACGGTTTGATCCTTCCATTATACAGGAATGTTAAACAAAGTGATTATCTTTGTCTTACCCGACTTAATACCTTTTTACTGCCTAAACCAGCAGTTTTTGTGCCCAAACATAATGACATAGTTTCCATGCCTAAACCTAATGAGGTAGTTTAGTGGACCATGGCAACAATCAGTACACTGGTATTTTCACTGCGTTTATTATGGTCACCACATGACCACTAAGATTCACGTGTCGCAGTATTTCAGGAAACTATGGGACGGGTTTTACAACCTTCACAACCGCAGTGACATTATCCATTATACTATAGTGCCACATGATATACATCCTGCTCACTTGAGGGCTTGGTTTTCAATGAAATTAATATCATTTAAACAAATTAATTCAAATCAATTCAATTTGATGTAAATGTATAATATTTGTTAGTAACCAGCGATGAAATATTCATAACTAATGAGATTTGAATGCTCACAGAGTTACACAGAGGAATATGCAGCACAACATTAACCTTCCAGTTAGACGTTGCACTGTGATATCACCAAATAGGTCAGTGTCCACAGCTGAAGCACTGTCCCATCAACAAAGCAAGAACCTTGTATTGTACGACATTGGTTTCTCAGTATCACTCATTACATTACAAATCATGCACAAAATCTAACTGTTGTGTTCACTCCATTAGTTGTGCTGTTAGAACACTCAAATCTGCCAATGTGCAGCTATATATAAGCTGTAGAGTTTTCAGCTGGGGCACCAGTGTGTTTGCTTACCTCTGTCAGCCTTTGACTGGGCTGAGACGTCCAGACTTGACAGCTCTATTGAAGGCACCTAGAGGAATTCAGACTACCTGAGCCCTCACTATTTGAACTTATTTGTGGAAACAAAAAAGTCCAAAGCTGCTTAATGCCCCAGATGCCACTGCTGCGGACTGCTCAGAGTTTCTGACAACATCAGCTGCCAGATCCACATGAATAGAACAAGTCAGCGCTGTCCCACACTGAGGACAACAGCAACTTAGTGAGGACATCTTGAAAACTCCACAGCTAACATAACAAGAAGCATTAAATACTGATAAAATGCAATATGTCTATAGATAAGGCTGTTCTCCACATATGAAATGATCCCATATGGTTGATGCAAGTGGCTTATTATGACCACACAGTTAGTTTCAATGCTACGCCGCATCTGGAGGCTGAGTTCAACAACACTGGGATTTTCGGCAAATTGTTCAAATTAACATTCAGGTGGCAAAGCTCACATGAGCAATCATCAGTCTATTGGTGCCATGGTGGTGCTAATTCTATGTCTCATGAGAGCGGGGAGGGACAAACAAGATATATGGTTGTTTAAGTTAGATGACTTGTTGCTATAAACCTTTTTATTGTTACATTTTGAGGTTGGAGTAGGAAGTCAAAAGTCAGCGTTGTACAACTATGGTGATTTTAAAAACCTAAGAAGTTGCCTTCAGTTTCTTTGCCTTCAGTTTTTACTTCCTGATTATTCCTCTCGTTTCATCTTCATCCCTATCAGTCTGGCCTGTTCTGTCCTTGGTGTATTCTCATTTTCATTCATTTTCTTTGGTACAAAACCTGTGTCATATCAATGCATTTCATCTTGACATGCATTATCTCCAATAACATCTAAAACACATTTGTGCTGTACATCGCCCAGGCATAGCACCCATTGTTCATCCTTTGGTGGGGCAGGAGGACACAACGTGCTTCATCATGACTTAACATCAACATCGCGCCTCATTATATTTCATATTATCTCTCTTACTTCCTTTAATTAACCTTCTTTCTCCCCATGTGTCTGCGTCAGGATTAATATCTAAACACCATGACTGGATTAAGGCTTAATGGATCCCTGGGTGTTGTCCAGTGGCCCCAGCCACACATTACCTTTAACAAACAAGCTGCTTGTAAGATGATGAACGTGGTTTACAGCCTTTTCAGATGGAGACTTAACATAAAATTACATTCCTGAAAATCTATGTCGCCTTAAAACTATTAGGTTCAATTTTATGCTGTCCACAGTTAACCAACTTAATGAAATCAACAGCAATATTGAATAATAATCAACCTTAATCAGCGCATTCTTAGGGGATATTCTAATATGAATGATGATAAATGCCGATGTGTGTCGCAGAAAGTAAATGACTATAATCTCAAGGAATTATAAGGATTAGAGAACAGACAAGGTCACATTGATGGCAAGGAAAAGATGGGCCTCAATAAACCAAATAAACAGAGTGTGTAAGTGTCTGCGTGTAGGTACAAGAGTGCCTGTTTGTGCATGCACACACACACACACACACACACACACACACACACACACACACACACACACCTTTTAGCAGAAAGCAGAATTATTGATTATAATGCTGCTGATGGTGAAATGGTAATGACCAGATTGAAAACATTGATCCGGTGAGAATAGACTGTCCTTGGTCAAGACAGGCAGTGAGGGAGCGATGTGCATCATCTGTCCTCATCACGCAGTCACACACATGAATCTACAGTACACGCACACACACGCACTCGCACACACACCACATTACACACAGACAGGAATAACTGTGGTCATGGGTCCTAACCCTCTTGACACAATCTTGACCAAATGTTGAAAAGGACATTCTTTTGTTACTGTGACTATTATTTCTTTATTCATCCAATAAGGTGTCCAATTAGATTGTCTGAAAATATGATTTCCCTTAAATGACAATTTAAATGCAATTTCAAAGCCTTCACTACACTGCCAAAAATCACATTTTCTGCTTAAATACAAAATTCCATCTTTGTTTATTGTGATAATGGACTGACAACAAAATTGTAGCTGCATCCATAAAATCAGTCATGAAAAGCTCTTACTGGGTGCAGTATTCATAAACTCATAAACCTGACATCAGTCTTAGAGTTTTGTTGTCCCAGGACCTGTCCTTTGAAAGTAAACTTGCTCTTATGACGTATGTGACATTCAGCCCAGTGTCACAGAGCAACTCAGGAAAAGTTTCTTACCAGTATAGTTTCTCCTGAGATTTACAGAAAACACATTAGCGCATATAAATAATAAATTGTACACAGACTCATCCGGAGAGGGACACAGGTCTGTAGCACTCTTTCTCAGAAGTCGATATCAATCAACCAAATCATTGACCTAATTCTGCAACAAAACCTGACGCTCAGGGTTCTTGACTTCCTGTTTCATTCAGTATTTAAAAAGGCTTTGGTCTTCAGTCAACTTCATTTTGTGCTTGAACAACACAGTTCTATGCACAGTTTGTGTGTTGGAAGAATTCTGTGCTGAGAATGGCAATACCTTAACTTAGCTGTGGAGACATATCCACATGTAGGAGCGGAGTGGAAGTACTGGAAAGTGCCAAATAGACAGGAACCCTCTTAACACGAGTGTAGAACATTTTGCAAATGTATTGGGAACTATGCCAAATTATTTTAAGTTCACATCATGACAAAATGTACACCATTGACCTAAAAACAATGTAGAAACCAGGCTCCAGTAAAATGTTAACATTTAGATGAGATAGGAGACCTATTAACTAGCCTCGGCAAAGTGAGAGGCACACCGACATGTTGAGAAATAACTACAGACTTAACAGAATCACTGGCCCGTGGTCTGAGGCCTGAAGCTTGGGAGACTAGACTTGTTGTCTCCAGAAAATAAAAACCTTCAGCAATATAGCAAAGACTGAACCACAACAACAGCCGCGCACAGGTGCAAGATCTGTCAATCAAACCAAGCACACCCCTGGAAAATATCTGTCAATAAACAATCCCAGAAACCTGTGGCTGTTGTTTCCTGTTGAAGCTGTCTTCAACAGAGCCAGTCGTTCACTTTACTTCGTCAAAAGCTGCCTCCTGTTGATTGCATGATGGTAATTCTGCCTGTGTTAGTAATGAAGGCAGTATGATGCTCTGTAATTTAGATGATCGAAAGATAAGTAGTTCGCAGATAACATTTATTTCCTACCACTAAACAAATCCAACCTCCCAACTCCTCATCTATAAGAGTTAACTCATTAATTGTTATCTCTATTGACATCCTGTTTCCCATGAGAAATTGGTGTTGGGGTTAATTAAGATCAATTTACACAACTCTGTCCAGGGAAGCTTTTACAGTCTGTACATAGATATTTTTCAGTAACTTGGATTTCTTCAATTAGAGGTGTCGGTGAAATTAAAATGAATAGAGGCTGGACTGGAGCATTACAGCTTAGCTCTCAGTATGAATCCCACTGCAATCCATTTGCATCAGTTTTACACTGGGTGTTTCTGAAGTAACTTAGCTGTTATGAGTATTCTGAATGGGTCTTTTCTCTATGTATGATTTCTTAGCATTTTGCTTGTTTAACAGTGAAGTGGAGCTCCACAAAAAAATTCTACACTCCAAGTGTTGAAATTATGACGATGTGGTAGGGTTCAAGCTGTAAATCACACTAAATTAAATAAAAAGCAATGGGTCTGCATTGGTGAGGTCATACTGCTACAGATATCAGCACCATTATAAATTTTGATACAGTAAGTGGGAGCCAGGTTCAGTGTGTTTGTCGTACAACCCTACCGCTTTAGTGGCCTTGTAGCTGTCCTTATGATGTAAATGAGCTGCCCTGCACCCCTACAAATTACACCCATACTGGATGATTTGGCATCTCATGATTTACATACAAAGTCAATGTTCAAGCACAGGTACTGTAAACCCTAAACATACAACATCCTCACTGAATTGTATATAGCTATAACAACAACCTTCCCCAACCTTAGCTACCCCACCCTGTCAGGCACAGATATTACAGAAAGCAAAAAGTTCTAAAACATTGGCCAGTATTGACATTCTTGTCTGGTAATAAGGCTGCAAGAAGTATTTTCAACTTCTGGCAAAATCTGGCATTTTCACAACTCTGTTAAAATGATAATTTATGAGAACTGCAGTGTCATTGAAAGGAATAAATATAATTACAAAACAACAATTCCCTGCTGAGGCCAGCTGAATATTGACTACATTTGTGATGCAGATGGGGCAATGATACAATGTTAATGTCTTACTCTCAGGGCAATTAAGCGTCCAGCTCGCTTATCTCCTCTCCCTCTCTTCCTCCGTCAGCCTTTTAAGCCATTATGTGATTAAGCTGGGATCGAGCTGATGACTGCCTGACAGATAGAAATATTGTAGTATCTAATGACCCTTCTCCTCAGTCCACATATCCACACTCAGACATGCACTCAACTTCGAGGAAACACCCACATGCACTTAAATGCAAATAGAAGCCAGTACAGAGCACACACATAGGCACACAGTCTAATGACACTCCTCTCATCGGATTTTCGCTCAGCTTTCTGTCAATACAGCCCCTTCACAGCCACAGCTATGCTAATTAGATACAAAGGCTGTAACAATATTAGCCTGATCTTGTATAGAGAGGCCACTAACATTATTAGCATAACACAGCTAAGAGTTATCAGAACAAAGGATCTAACAGAATTAGCATAGGAGGGAGCAGTTGTGTTGTGTTGACAGCGCTCATTTAAGTAAATGCTGATTTATGTAAGAAGCAAATAGTCATCATGCATATATGAACACCCACGTGACCTTTGTTGACCTGGAAGAATCCTGAGTCAGCCTTTCATGTAAAATATTTGGTTTATCATCTCTAAACATCCTGCTTTGATTTTAATAAAAGTTTTACTAGTTGATAAGTTCAAGGAAACTGAGTCATGCTTCTTTGCATATTTTGCAACACACCCGTAACAAAATACAAAATAATCTGCTGAACAACACTGAGGGCTCTATGTTAACGGCCCAAAGTGTAAGGTGTAAATGCATTAAGGGCGTGTCCAAATAATTTTTGCTATTTTAAAAAGGGCTGTGTTAGATGCATGGTTCAAAAGGGTTGTGCAGACTGCTCTTAATTCATCACTGGAGTGTTTTAGGTGTAGCATTCAATGAACCAGTCAGAGTTCCACCTCCCATGCCATGGTATGCTTGCTCCTCGGTGGTTTGCTGGTACGTTGGTAATGGAAATGGTAACATGCTAAAATGATAGATAGAATTTTTATTCTTAGTGTATTCTGCTGGCATGCTACCTTTTGCTAACGAGCACTAAGCACAAACTAAAGCTGTAGCCAATAACAACGATGCACTACAGAAGAAAGTCAGAAGGTGACAAAAGGTAATTCTCTGGGTATGATATGCACCAAGACTCTGTTTTGCAAGTCAAGGAACCACCAAAGTCATTAGCATTCATTCTCTGTGAACCATGAGTGTTGTATAGAGCTGCGTCGCGACTACTCCAAAAGTTGTTGATATTTCAGTCTGAACAATAGTGACAAAATGACATCCCTAAAACCATGTTGATAGAAAAAAAAAAGTGAAGCCGTCTGGAAGTTTCTCCTAAAACTAAGTGTTTTTCTTTGTTAGGCTATTCTTTTTCAGTCTCAGTGTGTAAGATGTTGTCAGCACTATTAATGAAGAAGTGCATGCACACACACTGTCAACCTGTCAGCTTTTCTTTGCATCCTCTTCTGGAGGTGTGGGCAGTCAGAGTGACACTTAGAAAGGTCTAATCTTGGCAAGGGTGTCAGTTGTGAACCTCTAAACTTATGTCGATTGAAAGACAAGAGACAGGCCGTGATGGAAGTAGGCGATGGAGACAGCAAGCAAAGTGTAAATGTTTTGACATGAAGGCAGAGACATAATGAAGTGAGAGGGAGGAAGAGGGGAGAGGAGAATAGAGATGGAGAAAGAGAGAAGGGGCGGTTGAGGGAAAATGCTGACATGAGTGCAGAAAACTGGACAAGAGGAGAAGAAAAAGAACAAACGAGATGTGTAAAGGAGACAGGAAGAAATAGGGGAGAACAGATAGAAGAGGAAACAAAAAACAACAGAGACTTTTATTATTACACATCTCCATCTTTAGAAAAACAAGAATGGTTTTTGTTAAAGTCTATATCTTACATCTCTGTCACCAATACACTGTATTATTCACATGCCCATAATGTGTTGTGCATAATATCTAACTTCACATCCACATAGTTACTGTAAGACACTGCTGCTGAAGGCTGCCTAATATTGCAGACTTGTTTATCATTTCCTCAAGCTTTGCATAATTCACAAAGTGACTGTCATGCAGTGATGTCCCTCAAACCAGTAGCAAAAAAATGAGCTTCTGAATTTTAATGTAGTTGACATCTCTTTCATTTTCCTAATACTGGCTTTTTCCAGTTTTAGAAATGTAATGTTTTCAAATGGCAGCATTAGGAGTCAGGGCCAGGGTCAGGAACAAAAGTAAAAAGGAACAGAGCACAGGGGAAATAAGGAGAAAATGGGTTTATGAGAGGACATTTGAAAGAGAAGCTGAGTCAAAATGAGAAAGAGGAGGAGAAGGGGTGGATATAAAGAATCATATACAAGAAGTGCTGATCTAAAGGATCTTGGCGGTTGAAATATTAATGCAAATTGTATGGAAAGACGACCTGACCGGTGATCCCAGTTCAAAGCACGAAGCAATGAAGGCAATGATCAGAAAATCAATGAAAATCAATCACCGTGAAAGACTTGATGTCTGTCCAGACAGCAGCTGTAGACAGGGTGCTTTCAGGTCAACCGCCTATTGCAGAAAGAAAAATCACCAGTGCTATGATACAGTGGGCGCCGAACAACAATGGTGACTATGGGAGACACTGCCTATTTAAACATTATGTAAACATAAACATACTGCAGATCAATGCATCACTCTAAGTCACTGGAAAGATGTTGTGGTAGATTTGTACTACACCATGCTGTATGCAGTACACTGTCAGAGAATAGTACAAATAAACAGACACTGACAGTAAAGTATTTTTGATCCGGACTCTGAACTATGTGTAGTGTTACACATTTAATCTATGACATGCTTCAAAACACTTCGAGTACCTATTAAATGTTTGACTTATTGGTGTTTTATTTTGTGTGACATGTTAAAACACACAACACCACACTCTAAATTCTTTGTTGCCTATGCTCTAATGTGGATTTCTGTATTTAAGAAACCATTAACAAAGGAGTCTTGAAAAGGTTTTTGTCTGTAGTATTGTGTTTATGAAGTAATACAGATTTTATTTTTTAATTCTGCTTATTTTCTTTGGCTTCCCCAGACCTGAGGAGCACACCACAGCAGTGTGTTTAAAGGAGTGACTGTGTCAGACGGCCTGTAATGAGCTTTGCCTGCATCACCGCTGTAGAACCAATTAGCTTAAAAGGGGTCTTGTGGTAGACTGACTGCATAGGATGGATCACTGCTGTATGTGCGCCCAAGTGTGCCTATACGTGTCAGGGGTGGGGTCATGTGTGTGCGCGTATGGGTTTCATCATATGCTTGTGTGTGGGCAGGAGCCGTAGTGTTGTGTCAGCACAGATATATTTCCCAGATTTATGCTCACATGTCAGGGACACACACACACACACACTTTTATATATGTGCACACACTTACTGCCGCCCTCCCAATCTCTCTCTCTCTCTCTCTCTCTCTCTCTCTCCCTCCGTCACTCCTTATCTCCCTCAGAAAACCACATGAAGTTTCTGAAAGACATCAGTGGGATTTCTTTGTCACAATATTACACCACATATTACTGCTGCTCTTGTACACATAAAAAAGAGAGGAAGAAGACATGGAAGAAAAATGAAAAAAAAAAGTTCCTAATCTTAATCAATCACATGCAATTACAAGACAGTAACATTTTCATGACTCGGTCTTACACAACTCCCTGTGATCTTGTTTTTCACTTACAGCAAACTCCATAGGACTCGAGTATGACTTCCCCCCACTGTGGCCATACATTATTTCTTATCGCAATTGTTGCAGCAAAGCTGGAGGTCAAGTGTAGAAGGCAGAACAAGCAAAAGTCACATTTAGATAAACTAAATATAACTTCTATTAGATGGGGAAAAAAACAGTCAAGACTAAACTTCCTTTTTCTCCCTTTCACTTACTCAAACATCGATGATCACATGGTGAAACTCTCATAACAGCACAAGTGTGGCAGCCTTACACTGTAAAGTGAGGACATAAAAAAAGAGAGTCAGTATCTTTGATTAACTGCCCCTGAAGGCAGGGAGCAGTGCTAACTGCTGCTCGTATATCAGCTTCCTCCGGCGTTTAGCTGGCATACTTAAACATCACTATATGTGGGCAACCAGTCAACTAAAACAGGTGAGGAAAGGAAAAAAAAAAGACAACCAGCCAGCAGAGAGAAGGCAGGGGGGAGAGCAGACAAGATCGTTGGAGACAGGCAGGTATGATGGCAGGAAAATGGGCTTTTAAATAGGAAACAGGGCCATCAGAATCACAGGTATCTGAGCAAGTCAAATTGAAAAACAATTACGCAGGCAACAGTTTAGAGAATATTTATTTTGATCTTGTATGCTAGCCAATGAGAGGTCAAAAGGTCAATTGCATATGATATCTGCTATTGCATATGTGTTATATATGCTGATCACTTCCTCCTCCACGATGTTAATGAGACTGTATTAGCTGTTATCGCTGAGCTGTTTCTGTGGCTTGGGTCCACAGGCTTGTTGTTCTGTGCTGCTGGTTCAGAGAGTCTAATTAAATCACTTCAAACAGACTGTTTAATCACAAATTACATGTCATCAAGATGTGTGCAACTGTTAGTACATGTTTACATCATGCACTTGTCACTCAGCTGCTGAACCATGACGTCAACCACAGGGTCAACATGTCCTCTCAATAATGTGTAAACATAAGAAACAACTTGGCCAATGTTGGAGTAAGCAGGTTTATGGCAAATAACAATAATAAAGGTAAAGTAGAATCATGAATTATGGGTATAAGCATTTTGACTGAAATACATGTATTCTAGACCTGTGACGTTTGTGCACTTAGGTCAAAACAATGTACAGTAATCAATACTAACAATATATTTCTGATTAGATACCCATTTCCAGCAGTATCGAAATATCAACAGTGCCGTTGACACATAACTTCACAGACAGGCAGGCACACAGCCCCATGTTGTTAAAACGCAGCCATCTCAATTCAATATCCAAGCGCATCATCTCGTCATTGATGTTGTTCTGTTGCATTTTTCTAATCTATATTTTCAAAAAATGTTCCTGTGTGGCATCAAAAATGATGTCAAGAAATGAGCATATTCCTGAGTATCGAGTTTGAAATTCTACTGTCATGACAACCCTTTTATGCACTTGCCATGGTTTATCTCCCAACTTAACTGAGACACTTTATTAGCTGCATTTCATTTTCCATTCATCATATTCCATTTTAAATCATTCTGAATTATCCCTCCAGTCTCCCTCTCGCCCAGTGGAGCTACTTTCTCTTTATTGAATAAAATGTTTGATAAGATTCACACATGTTTCATTTAACAAAATGTTTTCTTTTATTCTTCTTTCCATTGTTTTATCATGAACAGAAGTATTAATTAACATGTACACAGTGCACAAGAAATCCAGGAGGTTGAACACACCACCACATCAGTTTTCTAAGACTATGGTCTGTCTGCTGGTATGAAGCTGGAAAAAGATCTACACCACACGCACGCACGCACACAAACATCAAATAGCCATTTTGCCAAAGCAGTTGGCCAGAATTGTATTTGAGGAACAAACACCAACAAAAATCCATCTCTGTCTCACACACTTGTTTTCTCAACACAAGATTCAGTTTTTCATTGCTGTCAAACAAGCTCTATCTTCTCCCTGTACTTTTTCTTTTTGAGTAGAGTCTTTATACATCTGTGTTTATATGTGTTGAGCTCAACGCTAACACTGGCATGAACCAGATATTTGCTTCACTTTAAGGACTATGCACACCCTATCACTCCCCTCACGCACACATATTCCTCTGAGTGTTTTAGAGCAGACTGTAACAGTCAGAGTGTCAGGACGGCCTCGGATGCACCAGAGTTGAACTTTCCTCAAAAATACTTCATTTCAAAAGACAAGATATTAAAAATACAAAGTCCTGCTGTGCTGTGGTGTCACCTGCTGTTTCACGGACTTAAATCTGGGAGAGGAGGGAGCAAAAAAAATTAAAAAAAGGAGGAAGGAAAGCACAAAGATTGAAAATGCTTGCCATGTTTGAAGCAGTCCTGGGAGTGTCTAGAGTTCAGACTTGTTTTTCTCCTTTAATCCACTGCCATGAAACAGTTTGGAGGGACACAAGGGACATTTGTCAATTGATCCACTAGGAATTTGACCAAAAGCCAAGAACAACTAGTGAGAGCATTAGCTGGCTGATAGCTGCTCTACCTTAACAAATCAATTTAGTCAGCAATAACACTGTTAAATTAAATTGTAACAGCTAAAATACATTAGTCTAAGATGGAATAGAAAAAGCCCACTTTAACTTTTTAGACCAGGTGAACCCGGGTAACAGTTTCCAATTCCTTCCTTCCAGTAACTTTTATTAACATCTCAGCATGTGCTGAGCTTCATCCAAGTCTCTTAAAGCTATGTGCTCTATTAGAAAAGTGCTCTGGTCTCATCAGCCTAATTATAAAGTGGTGCTGCAACAGAGATGAACAACCCACCCCTAGACCCACATACGCCATATCTGTACACACTTCAGTTACTTTAATGACTCTTTGATAGCTCAGTCTAAACTGAGGGCATGCATATGTTAAAGTTAGGCGATGCAGGGACAGGGTTGTACAATGAATAATGCAGCTGACTTTGATTTAAGGATAAGGAACACTTTGGACCTAGTTTTTCTGAAGCGTAACTCATAATACACACTAAAAGTCTGCAAGGCTCTGTTCCCTTTAAGTTTTTTAAATCTCTCCACCCACAACCTTATGGCAATAGCTTAGAGGAAATATCTCTTTAAATACTGTACATCAATATTTTATGTCTTCAATCTCAGCTGTCTTTTTGTTGGTTTCAGAAAACAAGACCAAAAGTAAACTAGGTTCAACATAGAAGGAAGTTGACAGCAGATGTGATGCAATTTCCGATTAGGTAAACTTGGATTTCAATTGATTCCAGGAGGTCAGTTCTAGGAACAGCTAAACCTCAAACTCCGAGGCCTCTGGTAGAAGAACCAAGCTATACATATATGAAAGAATGTATTCATGTTATCTGGTATTATCACTAATGAGAACTTAAAAGTTGCAGCTTTAGCCAGACTATAACACTGGCACAGGCACAGAAAGCAAACATTCAGGTGGTTGCAGCCCTTAGTGCAGTGATAGTAAGTAATGAAAATCAGAGGTGAGTTAAGGAAGTGTGTAAGTAAGTGTGTTGCCCCAGGAATTATCCTGTGACACCCTCAACATTGGCATTTTATGTTGAACTGTGTGAAATCCAACTAAGTTAACCTCTTGTCACCGATGTAAACACACATGCTTCATTGGGACATCTGTGTACTGCCAGAAATGAATATAAATGACACAAGATTCATCACAATAAGCAGCCGAACCACAATAAAGCAGATGTGACAAAGATATAGATGAGCTTTCTGGAAGCGCAGCTGACAGTATGCTCTGTGAAAAGAAACAAATATGCCAGAGTCTAAGGAGAAAAGGAGATGCTTTGTTTTGTACTTGTCAATGTTCACCATATTTTTCCACATATTATACCTGCCCAACAACAGAAAGCCCGGTTCGAGAGACAGTTGTGCTGATGAACGGGGGAAAGTTGCTTGTGTTTTGAGAACTGCAGAGTCAGATGTATTCATGAATTCAATTGGAAGTCAATCCATCCAAAAACAAAGTCTGAGGTTGCAGTAGTTACTCTATAGTTTGATATAGGGTGGGGGCACTTTATTGATCTAAATGTATAACCCTATTAATCACAGACATCAGAGTTGATGCTATGTGGCTTGTTGTGCTCCGTGTCATCAGCATGTTTCATTACAACTACCATAACATTGCCACATATGTGCCTGAGCATTAATCTGTGGATGTGTGGGCAGGTTAAAAAAAAGACATAAACCTGGATATATGAACTGTGACTATTGTCCGTCAGGAGCAAAGGATGGATGGTGATGTATTTGTCATTCATCACATTGCATTTATGTAAGCCTCATACCTTGGCCCAAGAAAAATGGGCCAGGAACTCAGTGAATTATCTTTGGCTTGGTTAATGAGTGCACATAATGCAGCAGGTCCTTTTAATCCTAAACCTAAATCATATAAGCAAACTCTGTCATTATGAGCTCATTAAAAGCAGCATGCATATTGTGTGTGTGTGTGTGTGTGTGTGTGTGTGTGTATTTGCATGCTTGTAACTGAAGAGACACCATGAAGGATGTGTGCAAAGCTGATTCACGTTATCAGGTATTAGCACTAATGAGATTTCACCCATCAAAGACTGTTTGTGATTACAGCCATAACCAAGAGTGACCCTCTCCAATCTCCCCCCTGCCCCCTAGACTATAACACAGTCACAGACTCACACATACACACAAAGCCATCTTAGCTCTGGGCTCTGTGAACTTCAGTCACTTCACCAAACTGTGATCGTGGGGTTCTGGATTAGTTTGACAGGAAGACGTGGATTGAACGTCTCAGAGTTAGAGACAGTCCTGAGGACAGGGTGAAAGATACAAAGACAGATGGATATAGGGGGGACAAATAAATACATACACAGATACACACACTCCGCTAATACACAGCAAATGAAACCGGGCCTGTCGAAAAACACCTCTTAAACTGAAATTACTGCACACAGGGGATCAACACACCTCTCCTGACAACGTTGTGTCTATATTTAGAAACTTTTATAACCCTTGATACTTTGTCAAGCTTTATTTCTTCAACCTTTAAAGACCAGTATTAAAGAGGTGACACCCATGAAGCACTGCTCACTTTTTCAGAGCGGCTTGTGTTTTTGTTTTATTTGTTTATTTTTTTTAAGTACATTTTTTGGGCTTTTTAACTTTAATAGGATAGTTGAGACAGGAAACGGGGAGGCAGAGAGGGGGAATGACATGCAGCAAAGGGCCACCAGATTCGGGATTCGAACCGGGGCTGGCTGCAGCATCTGCATATTAGATACCTGCTCAACACTCTGAGCCCTGGATTGTGTTTTAGCTCAAAAAATGTATTTAAAAGCTAACCAAAATGCAGCCACAATGATTTTTCATTGGGCTGTCAGTGATGCCAAAACTCAGGTGACTTGTCTGCAGGTCACATGACATGACATCCATTGTGGAAACATGTAGAGTACTGAGGGCCCTGCTGATGCTCACACGTTGCTCGTGCCATGTTTTCTTTGTCAACATGGTGTGTGGTTGCTAATCGTGGACCTTTGGACCTTTCAAACACAGACAGCTCTTTAAATGTGGCTGCATTGCATTTAGGTCAGTCAGTAGCAGGCCTCTGACAGTAGGATGGCACATTTATGTTTTTTGCCACCCATACCCTTCAGCTATAATCGTGATCAGCCGATCCACACATTATACTGATCATTTTAGTCCAGCATTGCAGATGACGTATGTTACATCAGTTTCACACAAACGTCGTGTTGGGCCAGCACAGTGAACAAGGTGGGGACTTCACACTACACAGTGCTTTTATCTGCTGCAGACCCCTGAGGTCACTTTTAAGGTGTTAAGTGGCTAGAACAGGAATGGGCAACTCATTCCTCAAAGGGCTGTGTGGCTGCAGGTTTTTGTTCCAACCAACCAAGAGCACACAGTTTGACCAATCAACTTTCTGAAGACTGAGAACAGTTGATTAAGTGAGTCAGGTCTGGTGTGCTACTGCTTGGTTGAAAAGAAAACCTGCAGCCACTCCGGCCCTTTGTTGAATGAAGCATTAATTCCAAATGTATCGATCATGTATTTTTAATGAAAATCCTGTATGGTGGCCATTAAATGAGAAATCACTGTCAGTAACACCTGTGCCTTTTCTATCAAACTGCTCCAACCCCCTTACTTTCCCCCTCTGTCCTGCCTCCAATCTGGGTTATGATGATTGTGCAGTGATCTCTGGGAAGGACAGTTTGAAAATATTACAGCGGTGACCTCAGAACAGCCACATTTCATAGCTGTAATAGTCTTATGGATGACTTTAAGGACACTATGGATAAAACCAGGGAGACTCAGGTTCACAGCGGTCGCACACCAGTTAAACCCAACATCTACAAAAGATGATGGAATGTGATGAGAAAACTGTCACGCAACCATCAACTATGACGTCTCTTGTAAAGTAACAAACTTTTTTTTTTTTAAAGAAAGTGCTTTGGTCAATCAGGTCAGCGCTCCGTTAAATGAAACTGGCAGTCATGACGGGTGGGAAACTGGTGAGGGATCGTGTTCTTGTCACGGCATTAGCGCCTCCAACTGCTTGGCTGGAGTACCTGTGGAGAAAGTGACAGGATCTCGGGGGGATAGCATGAGCTTCTGTGTGCGTCACACCCTCCCAGGGACACTCCACTCTGTCAGGTGAAAAGAAGAAGCTGTCAACCCTGTGTTTATCAGGGGGGACACGTAGCTGTCCAAATCCTCCGTGCAACAACAGGGGGAGTTCAAGAGTGAGGAAAACTGTGGCGCAAAGAGCACCGGTCATTCCAAACTGGGAGGTGAAAAAAAGGAGAGGGGGCCGGGGCATTTATTGATTGATAGTAAGCATTTATCCACTTTGTGGAAGAATTGTATGAATTTCATTAGACTTGGCAGTGGAGGCACTAAAAAGCAACAGAAAAAATACGACAGGTCTGCTCACGTCATCAATCTCCTGTCTCAGCGGTCCAGCTCAGTATTTCTCCCTCTTCTCAGGACACCTCATGAACCTGTGTTAAGCCCTAATATGATGGGCTCGACTGGGGATGCAAACTGCTGTCTGCGGGAGTTTTAATGCCAGAGGGCAAGGGCCTGGTTGTGGACAAAGTATTGCAAGAGTCTGCCAGAACAGATAATGACAGCCATCAGCAAGGTGTCTGGAGAACGGGGTTGACTATTAAGGTGTGTGTATGTGTGCGTGTGTTCAGTCTAAGCAGTCTAAATGAGCACTCTGACAGCCTTTAAAAATATCTATCTGGTATTTCTCTGGTCACATAACAGAAAAGTCCATACCCCTGGCAATCACACTGGATGAGCTGGAAAGAAACATTTTCATGTAACAGTCAGTTAAACCATGACCCAAAAATGATTCTTTCCTCCAAAGAATAGAGCAAAGACATAAAAGAGTGTTCTGAAATGATTACAGAATTTTGTTGGTTTTTTAGTTGTTTTTTTTTCCAGTTACGGTACTACAATGAAGAGAAACTAGATTGTAAGGCTGTACGCACGGTCAGTCAGACTGACACTTATAAAAACACAATACAAGTGAGGGTAGTGGGTTGAAAACCACCAGCAACAAAAACAACAGATTTCCGTAAAGTTATATCCACAGAGAGAGAGAGTTTGCTTCAATCCAACAGTGTGTAGACTGAGTGTGTCAATGACACAAACACGGCTGACGTCTGTATCAACATTTTCTGCATCTTTAATGGGAAAAAAAGAAAGAAATAGGTCTTAAAGCTTTAATCCAAACAACATAATCGCTGAGTGCTTGATTTGGGATGCGTTACCATTGGTCTTGATGGACACAGTTGATCTGTTCTCATTCAGACGTGGCCTCTTTCCTGTGTGCGTTGAGGATTTTGGTGTTTGGCTTTGGTTGCACATGGGTTTATTCAGAATACTGTTTGGAAACAGACCAGGGCAGCTCTGTTGTTTTTCATCTCAACAATATGCTCAAGTCAAAGTCTCCAAATCAATCAAACTTTTGAGATCTTTTAGTCATATTGATGCTTCATCCCCTGAGTCACAGCTGGTGCAATGACACTGCAGGAAAATACACCCACGAGCACTTGAATAGGAATGATATATTAATACTGGCTGTGTCTTCTCGTCGAGATTCAGCTCCATGTTGATATGATGGAGCCATTCCACCAAGAACTGTGGCTATAATAGGAAGAATATGGTCAGCAACAGCACTTAGGGATACACTGGGGTATTCAGTGATTGATTTGTTATATAAGGGCCCACCATTCCCCACCACCAGCAGCTTGCACTGTTGGCACAAAGTAGGTTGGGTGCATGGATCCATGCTGATCCTACTATCTGTGTGCCTCAACAGAAATCAAGACTCATCCAAACAAGGAACATTTTTCCAAGCCTTCAGCTGTCCAGTTTTGGTGAACCTGTGTCCACTGCAGCTTCAGGTTTCTGTTCTTAGCTGACAAGAGAGAAACCTGATGCAGCCTCAGTCGACTCAAGGTTCAATGTGTCGGGCACCGGGAAGTTTTTCTGCTCAGCACACTTGTTACAAAGTGGTTATCCGAGTTACCGCAGCCTTTCTGTCAGCTCCAAGCAGTCTGGCCATTCTCTGACCTCTCTCATCAACAATGTATTTCTGTCCACAGAGCCGCTGCTCACTGTCGCGTGCAAAAATCCCAGGAGATCAAAAAAAAGACTCACACCCACCTGTCCGGCACAATCAATCACATCACAGTCAAAGTCACTGGGATCAATCTGATGCTTGATGTGAACATTTACTAAAGCTCCTGACCTGTATCTGCATAATTTAATGAAATCCACTGCTGCCATATGATTGGCTGATTGGATTGGATTCACTAACGAGGGATGCGAGTGTCCCTAATAATGAGTTTATAACATACAATTGCATTTATATTTTGTACCATGGCCCATAAAAAACTGTCAATTCTAAAAGGTATGAAGAAAAACTAAACAAATAAAGAGTTGAGGCGAAGTCTCCGGTAAGAGAGTGAGAGGGAGTGATAGACAGTGAGCTAGTGTCTGTGTGTGGCAGTGACAGATAGAGGGAGAGACAGGCTGTATTTTGAATATATTTTGTAACAGAATGGAACACTATTCAATATTTTTAGAGCTTTGTGAACTTCTTCCTATTTACATAGGTGTTGCCTATAGTGTCAGAGACCGAGCTGGCAGACATGGACCCCTCCCCCCAAAAAAAGGGTTTTTATTTACCTGAAGTTAATTTACAAAATATACAATAAAGCTTCGGGCCCATGAAAGAGGTCAGCTAAACAGAACCCATCTCAGATAGTGTTAACTTCTCAAAAACTGGAAGTAAGACCAACAAAGTGACTACTCTACGAATAAGTTCAAAGCCAAACCTGTCATGAGGTGGTGAAAACAAAAATGACAGCAGACAGGAGGAGCTTTGGGGAAACACGGGTCCCTCAGCTATTGCTGGTCTGTGTGCTCCATCAACACAGGTGCTAAAATCTGAAATGGCAAAAGTGACTTTTTGATCCCCTCCTGAGTGTTGCTCAGCTCTCAACTGAGGTGTCAGTTAAATGACTTTGTAGGCGGAATTAAAAAAAGAGAGAAAAAAAGTATAGTTTTTAAAAAGTAAGTTTAAAAGTAGTTTATTATCAGTATCTATATACAGGGAAAACATACTGTAAAGTTTGCTTTTTATTAGTTATATGGATGTGACCTCATGTTTCAAGTTATGAACACTACTGATACTATTAAAAATTGTAAGTAATGACTGGAAATAACATGCATGCTGTATATTTTGTGTATGTTTTCTGTCTCATCCAGCCTATGCAATTGTTTATTTTGAAATTTATCATAAATGTGAGAGTAGTAGGGCAGTCAAAGGAGGTTTTACAAATAATACAAAGATGAGGAGTGATGAGAGGAAAGGGAGAAATATAGAAGGGTGGCAAGTTGCCCTCAGGGACTGGATTTCTGTTAGAAAGAAAGAATAGAAAGCGAGCGGGTGAAAGGGGGATACTGATAAGGACGTCTTTCTGGAGAGGACTAATAGGTCAGAACATTGACAAGCAGGGACACTTAGGGATCTCAGTAAGGAACACGGGGGGAGCACAGAAGAGGAAAAGGAGGGAAAAGGAAAACATAACAGAGCAAAGTTAAAAAGGGGTGAGCGGAAAGTTCAGGTGTCCCAGTGAGAGTAAAAGCAGAGTGAAGAGCAGAGGGGGAAACTATAGGTGACAGAGGAAGAGACGGTCATAGAAAGGGCAGCGTACCAGAAACCCAGGCATTCAGATAAACTCTTGGTGTATTTTCTCACACCGACAAAAATCGCACAATATGTAGTGAAACTAAACTTGTTCTACAGTGTCTCTGTCCATTGTGCTAGAATATTCAACCCCAGTCTCTCTGTGTCCCTCTCCAGGGTGCTGAAAAAATCACGGTTCAATTCCTGGTTCTGAAACTCCAAAGTCCACAGCACTCAGTTTATGAAATTGTTCTCAATTCCAAACTTATATCAACATATGGTTTTTTTCTCATGAATGAATTCAATCAGAGCTCCACTCACTATCCATGTCTCTTTTTGTGGTGCTGAAATAGACACAGGTCAGAGTGGTTTTATTAAAGCTCTCTTTAGGTTAAGGGCATTTCAGACTGATACTTTTAATCCTTCATCACACAGGGGAACAAAGGAAGCAAAATAGCCTTCATTCAAACTTTACTACAGCTTACAGGAAGTAGTAAATTGGATGAAAGACAGTCAAAGACAGTTGTGTCAGATAACACTGAGATGGTGATTAATAGCTCACGGATTTTATCAAACAAACGGGCACTGACTTATAAGAAAAAAAAAGCCTCTCCATGTCCTTATCTGCCATCTCTGAAACTACTTACTTTGTTTGGAAGTGCAGCCCACAGTAACGTCCTGTGAGGTCTTCCCCAACCCCTCTTGGTGGTATCATCAAAATAAACAAACATGAAAACTAATTAATACACACGAACCACCAGACCTCAAATCAGGCCATTGTAAATGTGCTTGATGAGGTCATCACAATAATTAAGTCAATGAAAACATGATTCAAAGACTTATCTTCTGGCTGTGAATGACAGCAACTTGGAAAGTAATGACAGCCTATCTGATAATGACATACTGATGCATCTGACTGGAGACATACATCAGTCTAGTCACATTGACATCCATTATCTACTCTTCATCAGCACGAGTGAAACTATATACTATAGCAGTGTCTCCTGGACACACACACACACACTTGCGACAAGGAGAAATAACATACATTCATTTTGTTCAGCTGATGAAAGAGTATGTTTGTCGATGGTGCCTGAAGACAAACTAAATCCTAGGTCACAGAGCCATCTGTATATAACATAAAACATGCTAAATGATATGAATAATGCATTAAATGAATGTTTAATATATTATTTATCTCATTTTTATTTCCCCCTACATTTAACATGTACAGTGGACATAACATTAAATATGAAAACATGTCACACGACACACAGTTCATCTCTTTATTCAAGCTCCACTCATTTTATATCTGTACCACTGAAGGTTATCTCAGCCTGGCCCTGTGGAAAGTCCCAACAATGCATCAGAAATGCAGCTGCAACATCAGTGATTCACAGTGATTCATGACTATATAGCACTATAGCTTAGACCCTTACAGTACTGTTTCATAACAATGATCCACGGAGAAAAAACGCTCATATTTGCTACATTCACTCCTTTGGCAAAAGCTTTTATCTAAAGCAACTTAGAAGTGGGGGACGACACTAAAGCTTGAGTGCAGTAGGAGGCCTTGGTGTAATCACTAAGTGCTTCATCAATTTAATAAATGCAAGTAGATCAGGTAAAGAAGTGTTGGCAGTAAGAGTAAGTCTGGCAATTCTTTATTCAACATACTGAGTGCGTCAACTTGACTCTCTGTCTGTTGTTTTGTGGGATGTAAACAGCCTCAACAGCCTAAGATCCGTCCGCTCCCATAATATGCTGCTGTGGCGATGCAAGGACAGACAGAACTACTGCATAACAGGAGCAATTACAAAGAAAATCTTCACATTCATTCTTGTAGACCTAAAATATTAGGAAACTATAGCCACAGGTTGAATTTGCCTGGAATTGTCCTTTAATCGGAGGCAGACTCCTCAGCTGATAAGGCGAGGCTTGGGAGGGTTGGAAGAGAGCAGAATTTGATTTTACTGTAAATAACCTCACCCCGTTTCTCTTTTTCTCCACGTCATTCACACCCACGCACACACACACGACAGCTGTTAGTGCTAAGACTGTGGTAGTAAATTACAACATCATAAATCTGTTGTTTCTACTACCAGTGGGCCAAACGCCATGTTCTGCAACTCACACAAGTCACCACAGTCACCATATGCAAAAAAGATGATAAAACACATACGAACATGAGGAATATCACATCACACATATTGCATACAGTAGAGCTGTCACAACTGCCTTTTCCTGGAATTTAAGCAGTGAAGCTGTACGACCATCTGCCAACCTGCCACTGTAATGAACCAATTTCAAATGGTCACAGTTGGTCACAATCAAGTGCCATAAGAGTAAATCAAATGCCTCTCTGTGATTAGAGAGAGGGTTGATCGCACCCTCTGCACCTCTGAGCAGATGTCAGCTTCCCTTGGTTTTACAGCGGCTCTAACACAGAGGCTCAAACTGGATAAAAGAGTCACATTAGTACTCACATGAGTAATACTTGGCAAGTCAAAC